>WBZZ01004882.1:80000-82500 GCA_019918135.1 Paulinella micropora
AGGTCGCGGAATTCACTGCGCCTTATGGAAAGGTACACAGACATATATAAATTACATACATACATACATACATACATACATATACATACATATACATACATATACACACATACATATACATATATACGTACATACATACATACATACATACACGCACATAACATATGATTTATATCATAGAACATGTAACACATCACATATGATATGTTTCATACAGCATGTATTATGCGGCTAGCCACAAATTTGGCGTGTTTTGCGGGCGAGCCGGGCCGGCGAGCCCGCAAAACGTCAAATTTGGCGCGCCGCATACGTAGTTTTGTCGGTAACCTGACCACATTTTGTGGAGGTGACCGATGACTTGTAACATGCTGGTCATGCGGCAGGCCTTCTATAGCATATAAATATGTAACATATACGATTTAAGATACAAGTTATAACATATAGGATATGTAGGATATAACATCTAACATAACACATAACATCCAACATCTAACATCTAACAAACAACTTGTAACATATAACATATAGCATTATGTTAACATATAACACATAACAGGTCGTGTGGAAGGGCGGACTCAAGTGTCGCGCCATGTTATAATATATCACATGTTATATCATATATGTTGTATGTAGTGTGTGGTGCGACACTTGAGTCCTCCCTTCCAAACGACTTGTTATGTGTTATATGTTTTTTGTTATATCTTACTCGTTATATATTATATGTTATATGTTTTTTGTACATACTACAGACAACATTCATCATATAACATGTAACATATTAACATGTAACATATTAACATGTAACATATAACATATATAACAAAAAACATATAACATATAACGTATAACAGGTCGTGTGGAAGGGAGGACTCAAGTGTCGCGCCACATTCTACATACAACATATATGATATAACATTTAACATATAACATATAACATGTAACATATAACATATAAGATATAACAAAAAAAGCATATCACATATTACGTATAACAGGTCGTGTGGAAGGGAGGACTCAAGTGTCGCGCCACATACTACATACAACATACATTATATAACATGTAACATATAACATGTAACATATAATATATAAGATATAACAAAAAAAACTATAATATATATAATATAAGATATAACAAAAAACATATAACATATAACAGGTGGTTTGGAAGGGAGTAATATATAACATTTAAGATGTAACAAAAAAACATATCACATATAATATATATAATATAAGATATAACAAAAAACATATATAACATATGACAGGTGGTTTGGAAGGGAGGACTCAAGTGTCGCACTGACCCCAAGGACGACGCCAAAGAGGTTGCTAGATAGATAGATAGATAGATAGATAGATAGATAGATAGATAGATAGATAGATAGATAGATAGATAGATAGATAGATAGATAGATAGATAGATAGATAGATAGATAGATGAGATATCGACTAATGTCAGAAAAAAGGAGCTTCTGATTTCGTCAACCAAGGAGGTCTGTGGGTAAAGTATTAACCCGATGCCCAGCTAAGCCGTGATGTTTGCACGGAAGGGACTGATACAGGCGATACCAAATCTCCCTAGTACCAGGCGGGGCCAGGGCTCGTTCCATAAGCGCCCCTTGCAGAACGAGCTCCCACCTCTATTACAGAGGACCCAGTAAGCAGATGGAGTTTCGAGACTGTTCGACAGTCTAGTATAAACCGACAGAGCACTGTGGGTTTTATTCCGGGCTCAACAAGCGAGAAAGGGCACCCTGAGGGAACAGGATTGTGCTTCCCGTCGCTATTTCGGCATGTGAATTAAATAGGCGTATGGCTAGGTACACATAAGGCACCCCACCACGGGCCCAGCACACCTACACCATCCCCTAATTCTCTGTCTGTCGACAGATGGCACCCATTTCAAAAAACCAAGCCCAAGGGAGGGTCAGTGACACCTCAAGTGGCCTTGGTTCACTCCGTGGAGTAAGTGATGAGATCAACTGATGAGAAGATAGATAGATAGATAGATAGATAGATAGATAGATAGATAGATAGATAGATAGATAGATAGATAGATAGATAGATAGATAGATAGATAGATCGATGGATCGATGGATAGCGGGATAGAGGGATAGATAGATAGATAGATAGATAGATAGATAGATAGATAGATAGATAGATAGATAGATAGATAGATAGATAGATAGATAGATAGATAGATAGATGAGATGTCGCAAAGGAATGTAGTCCTTGCAAAGGAACGCAGTTTCACATCAAACAATAATTTGTGTACTGTGCATGTGATAGATAGATAGATAGATAGATAGATAGATAGATAGATAGATAGATAGATAGATAGATAGATAGATAGATAGATAGATAGATAGATGAACAAGAAGCTGTGCAACCCGTCATAGCGGTACAGCAAAACACACAGTCTCATTCTCGGTTTGCTGTACGACAGGCTGTTCTCTTTCTTACCTACCTACCTACCTACCTACCAAATCTCCATCATCTA
>WBZZ01004882.1:87500-113807 GCA_019918135.1 Paulinella micropora
TCTGTCAGTCTATTTATAATTGCAAAACACTTTGTCTGTCCTCTCTCTCTCTCTCTCTCTCTCCTTTCTCTCTCTCTCTCTATCTATCTCTCTCTCTCTCTCTACATACATACATACATACATACTTACATACGTACGTACATACATACATACATACATACATGCATGCATACATACATACTGTATATTTAATCAACTGTCCCATATGTTTTTGTTGATTGTGATGCCCATGCCTGCCCTGTCTGTGAATCCCATAATGTGTATGTACTGTTGTCAGTGCTTACTCCTACATACCAAATGCTCGGGGTTGTTTCAATGTAGTCAACTGCCGGAGACCTAACATAATATTTTTTAACCCCCCCCCCCCCCCCCCAAGCGCCCTCTCGCCCAAAAAAAACACACACACACACGCACGCACGCACACACACACACACACACACCCCACCCCAGGCATCCATCTTCCACCCCTTTTTATAATATCTATTATGGTACTTGCTCATGTTGAGTGAGATTATATCCTTTCACGAGCTAGTTGGTGTACTATATGTGATGCTGGGACACTGCGTATCATTATATCTCACTGACGACAGTCCAGAGCCAGGAGTCTCCAACTTTTATCGCATCGATCTGCGTAGCTTTTGATGCTATCACAAGTCTAAAGCACTTTTTGAAAACTCATGACAAGATACTTCATCTTGTTGTCTTCTCAAAATCTTGATATTATTGAATACTATTTAAATTACTATAAATCAATTAAAATTAATCTCGAGTGGCAGATCTTTTCTTGTTCCAAGTGTTGCGAAAAAAAAATAAGTGATTTCAAATCAAGTTAATTTAGTATATAGTAATACGCCGCACTCTGATATTACATGTTAACGACGTTCGATGTACCGAAGAATGACTTTAATAATTATACCTCTTCGGTGGCAACAGTAACGGACGGCTGAAACGAATGGTAGGTATTAAGAACGGAACCGTGCCAATAACTGGACCCACTTTGTGGGGTCAGATATACCCACTAGGTCCACAAAGCTGGATTTGCATTAATTGTTCTGATACTGGATCTAACCGTATAACCCGGTTAAATACATTGATTTACCGGAACATGCGTGCTTCACGGAAAATCATGAGTCAGGGGAAAAGGCAATAGAGTGGGAAACTTTCAAAGGCAATAGTTGATCTTTTCTAAAAAGAACTTTGACTTGATTGTTTCACTAGAAACTGACTCTGAGTCATTTCTGAACGAAATCGACTCTTGAAACTAGTTACAATAGCGAAGTCGAAACGTCGTGCAGAGGAGAACTTCTCGGGCCAGTCAAAAAGAGTGAAAAAGTGAACGGTAATTATTTTCGTTGATTAGGTAAATACCCTGTCACTCACGGACCTAATACCCTAGACGCCGGTTTGCTGAGAGACTCCGTTAGAAGCCACGATACCAATCAGATGTGAGTTTGGATACAACCCCAAGGGATAAATACACAACGAATTCTTATTAAAAGACTCTATGGCTGCAAAAAGCCCTAACTCCTGAGAGTAGGTGAAATACCAGTAAATAGCTGAGAGGTCACTTCGTTTATTTACGTAGGTTTCTACTTGTTTGCAGACTTGGTTGCAACGTACGATCGTAGGTGAGCGTAGATTGTGAGTTGGTTTCGTATGTCACTTGAAGTTGAATAAGTTGTAGCACTTGAAGGAGGGCTTCAGGTACAAGTTATTTCTTCAAGTAAAAAGTCCTGAACTTTCATTTGGGAAAGTCTTTCGGAGCCAAATGGCTGTGCACGCAGTGTACTGCAATTATCATTTTTATGTTCTCTTGACTGTGTTCCCCAAATTCACCGTAAATTCGTAAATTGTGATTTTCGGGAAATCGTGGAAAAAAGGCAATGGAGAAGGGAAAATTGCATTTGCTGTAAAAACTTTGATTAAATCGTTTGAAGTCATTCCTGGACGAAATCGAAAGCTAGTTAGTGAAGTCGAAACGTCGTGCAGAGGAGAATCTAACGGGCCGGTCAAAAACAGTAAAATGTCAACGGTAGTGGTTTTGGCCGGTCGTTAAAGTGCTCAGTCTGATAGTTTCCCCCCCCCCCCAGACCTAACGGTTGAGTAGAGTTGCGTGTAGAGTGAGTGACTAACGATTGGTCAGTGACTTGTCTCAGAAAAAAAGTAGGAGAAAAGAGAAAGATGAGTCTCTTTAAACCCAGGAGGAAGATGAAAAAGAAGTGCGTCGATGTGTAGCGCAGTGTAGACGGAGATCAGCCAGGGCCGGATATCGGGATGCGAAAGCGGAACTGAGACAATTGAGGCGCAATAGCGATGCGTTGATATCGGGGAGCTGACGTCGAGCCGTAGGAAGCTAGGTGGCCATGTATCGCACAGCCGAGATGAACCAAATTTAATGCACCAATTATGCCATGCCAATATAATCACTGAGGTGTTCAGATTCGATGAGGATGATTGTTGACCTGCAGGCATAAAAGGCGACCAAGGACTTACAGAGATACTTTGGTCGTGGCGTAGCTTGTCTAGGGACGATGGCGGGCCAAGTGGGAAAAGCGCTGGGCTGTGACGGGTGAAGCCGGTACGATGGGTAAAACCCACTTGAGAGTGTTGAGGTGGCTATTCCTTCGATGTAGCTTGCTTACCTTTCTGGAAGATATGAAGTGGGAAGGATTCGCCGGTGATGAGAGGGCCTTTGAGACGCTTAAGAATGCTGGCGGGAAGTCGGCCTTTGTCTTCGTTGGTCTTGTGAGAGCGCCACTCGATGTGTCGATGAACGACTTGATCGTTTGTTGTGTCGAAGAGAAGGGGCTTCCAGTGGGCCAAGGGATTACCCCAGCGTTGGATAGTGGTTTGGTCCTTTGTATCTTCGTAGATGGGACGGAAGAGAGGGTTCTTGTCTGAGGTCGTACCGAGCTGGTGAACTACGAGATCGTTTTCCTCGTTCTCTGGGTCCTCATCTAAAACGATGCCAAGTTTAACCTGATCGCGGTCGATGAATGCTACGACTTCGCCGATGGTGTAGTTGACTGAGTCGTCGTCGTGATCGTCTACTGCGACCGTGTTGAGCGGGGCGAGGCCGTCAGTGGGTGCAGTATACGGAGCGAGGTGTGAGCGGTCGATGCGTTTCAATACCTTGTTGGTCTTGAGATGACGCAGCTTGAAGCAGTTGGAGCTGACCTGCTCAACGATGGTGTAGGGGCCGTCGAACTGAAGAACGGAGGAGGCTGGAATGCCTTGCTTGGAAGGCTTGGGGCGGTAGACGGAGACTGTGTCGTCTACTTTCCATTCCTTGACTGCCTTGCGGCGGCCTTTGTTCTTTTGAGCGACGGACCGGGCGCAGGTAACGGTGGTGTACGCGCTGACATAAGTTGTGACAGCGGTGCGGGCGCTGTTTAACAGTGCGATCTGTTCGGCCGACTGTATTGACAGTGTCGGTGATGCGTCGAGGGCGGCGCTGGAAGCGGTAGCGCGGGCATTAACAATTTCCGGCGAGTCGAAGAAGTCCAACGTGCAGCGGGGCTTGCGGGCGAGCATTCCTTCAAAAGCAGTAGTGCCGGTTGCTGTAGATACGTATGTGTTCTGAGCAAAGGAGAGAGAAGGGATGATGCTGGGCCAGTTGGTCTTTTCTGCCTTAGGGAGAGACTGGATAGCCGTGCGGATAGCTTTGTGGCGACATTCAACGTAGCCGAGTTGATGATGCGAGTAGGGCGCGGTGGTGAGCCATTCGAGGCCGGTTACGCTGCAAAATCGTTTGGCCAACGTGCCAACGAAAGAACTATGATAATCGGAGAAGATGGACTCCGGAAAACCAAAGATGTAGGCCCATCGATTGAGGATGAGTTCCACTGTTTCTTCCGCGGATGTGGAGACGCATGGGATAAATTGGAGAAATCCCGAGAAAAGATCGACGATGGTCAGTATGTACTGAGAGGTGACGCCGGGGATGCCGATGTGAACGTGGTCGAGGCCGATGCCCTGTCCTTGATGCGTCCATGTGAGCGATGAATATCGGCCGTGGTTAAGGGTCAGGCGGGCGTGGACTAGTTGGCAAAAGTGGCAGTCACGGAGGGCGGCGAGGACGTCATGATGCATGATATCCGTACCGTCTGTGCGGAACCAAATGTAGCGCTCCTTGATAAAGGGGACGAGTGTCGGCGCTTTGGCGTGGTTCTGCATGAGGTGGGCATAATTGATGAGGGGACGGCGTAACTCTTCTGGGACATAAACCTTGACTGAAGATTGATCGGGGTCAACGGTGACTGCGATACCTTGTCGGAGGATCAGTTCGGCTGAGCCGGCGGAGACTGAGATGACGTCTCCGGTCCAGAGAGGGGCCGTGAAGCTGCCTTGTCGTTGTGCGTTGATGATCTGCTGGCGTGTAACGCGCTGCGCATGCGATGTTGCAACGAGAGGATAGATGTAGTGTTGCTCCATTCCAAGTCCATGTACAGGCCAGACGAGCTTGTCGTCAAGGAATAAGATCTTGCGGCATTGCTCGACGATCGTCTGTAGAAGAGTTTCATCGGGGACGCAATGAACCAAGTCTTGAGGCATGAGCAGTGCGAAGGGCTTGCGGAGAGCAAACATATCGCGGGCAACCATCGGGGAGCGTTCAGCAGAGGGAATGACAATGGCCAGGTCCTATGGGGCTTGAATGCTACGTAGAGTGGGGCCGCCGCGGAGGATCCGGCAAGATAGGGACTTGAGACGGGTATCCAGGGCCGCGTGCGTGCCTTCAACTGCTAACCAAATGGTAGAGCCTGCTCGGGGTGCCGGAATGGTGGATAAGAGCTGGAGAGTCGCCTCGGCTTCGCCAATCAAGGTGGGCTGGCCGAGGGCGATGCAAGGGACACGTGAGAGACCGGGGGAGTTGGTTTTGTTTACCTGGTAGGTATTCGACTTTGAATCGAATCGTCTGAAGGTGCTCCAAAACCCCGTTGACGACCATGGGGCTGCGAGCGTGCCATAGCCACAAAAGGGGACGGTGATCTGTGACGATGGTGAGTTCGTGATCGCTGGCATCGATGTAGTAGCGGCACTGTTGAATACCGTAGATGACGCCGTAGGCTTCACGAACGTAGGTCGCCCATCGTGTTTGCGTGTCTGTAAGCTTCTGGGAGAAGTACTGGATGACCGGAGCGTTGCGCTCTGGGCCATTATGAAGTGCGCCGCCGATGCCGATCTGGCTTGCGTCCGTCCGGAGGTAGAGTCGTTGCGACGGCTCATACTTCACCAGAATGGGGAGCGTAGTGAGGACACGGCGGAGCTTCTTCATGCATTTCCGCTCATCTCGGGTCAGGTAAGGGGCACCGGAGGGCCGAGCGTGAGTGGATTTGAGGAGATTGGTCAGAGATGCCACTAATCGGGAATAGTCAGGGATATGGGCTTGGATGAAGTTGGTCATACTTAAGACTGATCGGACTTCAGAAACGTTGGATGGGTCGGCCAGCTTGAGAATAGCGTCGACCTTGGAAGAATCTGCGGCAATACCTTTCTTGCTGCAGCGTTTGCCCAGAATGTTGAGCTCGCGATAGCCTAAGCGTAGTTTCCGGGCCGAACCGTGGAGGCCGGAGTCTCGCATAGCCTGAAAGATGCATCGGAGCTCGCGAAGATGGGTATCGAAGTCGTTGGAGCCGTCTGTGACGTCGTCGAGGTAGGCCGAAGCGGATTTATTCCAAAAGTCCAGATGGTTGAAGGACTTATCCATAGCGCGTTGAAAGTCTCCCGGGGCGCGGTGAACAGCTTGAGGCATAAAATTAGGAACTAGGAGTCATAGGGGTGTCCAAACAGCGAGAATATCGCGGCTACCGTCATCTGGATTGAGTCTCAGATGGAAGCCGTCGACCATGTCGATAGAACTGAGATAGTGCCATCCCGCGAAGCGTTCGCGGTATTAATCTGGGTTGAGTAAACCTGGCACAGGCAGGTGGAGGTTGTCGTTGGCACCGCGGTAGTCGTAGACGTTGCGTATGTCTCGAATGACCTCCTTTGCTAAGTCTTCAAACTTTCCTACGGGGCAGGCTCGACTAGCCCAGGCACAATTTGCAGAGGCCATGGACCAGAGGCCGGCTGTAAGAACGTCCATCGCCCAACCTTTGAGGTATTGGTATACCGCTGGAGTCCAATTTGGGCATTGCACCGCAATGGGTTTAGCTCCCGGTTTGAGGATGAGCGACACGGCAGTGTGATTGAAGACACCTGCTTTATCTTGGAAGACATCGTCGAATTCTCCGAGGAGGGCCCATAGGAGTCGTTGTTGTTCTGCAGTGAGGCCGGAGTTGAGGACTTCGGGTGCGTATTTGGGCGCAGGCGGCGCGGTAAGTTTGGCGGCCTGTTTGTCTAAAAAGTCGCGGCAAAGCCTCTCAGAGATGAGGATCCACGGGGTGGTCTGTTCCACTAACCGTAGTTGTCGTACAGTAAAGCATGCGCGGGTCCGGGCATGTTGCAGCGAGCTCCGCCATGGCGGGATCGAAGTATGGAGGATCTTTTACAGCGAGGGCTGTGACTTTCCGGTGGGGAAGAGCCATGGTGGAAGGATCAGGCGGTAAGAATAGGGCGGTGTCTGGAGAGGGCTCCAGACTTGATGGTCACGCCCGACTCTGTTTGGTATTCAATCGCTGCTGGTGTCCGGTATCAGACCGAGCGTACATGTAGAAGTGGCGGCGCTGTGTTGGAGCCGCAAAACGATGCTGTGGGCGCGCAGGTGGCTTGTAGTTCGGGTTTTGGACGGGCCGAGGGGCTGTCTGACCATAACGGGCAGTGCGGCCCTGGTGGCTGGTCCGATATACCCGGTCGGGTTGATACTTGCCATCGTCGGCCGGCGGATATCGGGTCCGCTTAGCGCGTTACACGTGTTTGCGGTTCTTCTTGTAGCGGGGATGGCCACCAAGACTACTGTTGAAAGCTGGTCGAGCTGGTTTCGGTTTAGGCTTGCGTGTCCCAGTAGCGCCAGTAGTGTCGATGTGAAGGCAATTGCCGTAGCCACACTTGCACCACACTTGATGTGTCTTGTTGGGGTGAAGCGCTTGCCATGCGAAAATGCCGTCAGGGACATTATAGGCGAACTGGTTACTGTCGAGTGATGGTACGGTATCTATTACAGGGTCATACTATGTTTCCCTATTTTGACTAGTTCAGCGAGCTTCCGCCAAACGCGCTCTTTGCCTTTGACGCTCGCCACACCGTTGTTGGCTCCTGATGCGTTGAAGAAAGCGCGATCCAAAGAGTACGGGATGATGAGGCCGCAGTTGCTGAAGTAGTTGAGTTCCGAAAGGATCTCCCGTCGTAGGTAGATGTTAAGGCTGGGGTTAACAGCGGAAAGCCGAAATGATGCCTGTGTAGGTAGATCGGAGGGCTTGCTACCTGCACAGTGTTTAGCTGTGCAAATACACCATGGTAAATGGGGTGTAAGGCATGCGCTGCGTGAAGCGCGGAAGGCAAAGAGGCCATCAGGAAGATCTTGTCGGGTACCGGCGTCGAAGTTTAGTTCGCGTTGAAGAAAAGGTTTACCCGTACGTTCTCCAACATCGATCCAATTGGCCAGGTTGTACCAGAGGTAGCGTTGTTGATCCGGGTCAAGCTTGTCTGTAAGGTAGGCTGTAGCCGCGTTGAGTCCGCCAGAGGAGACGCAACAAATCCAGTCCATGTGCGCGTAAAGATTGAGCTGCTTCAAGATCTTAAGGCGCATGTCCGTTCGTAGATCGGGATTGATGGCAGCAAGGCGGAACGTACCTGGGTAGATAGGCTGAGGGGCTGGTTCGAGAGGGGCGTACTTCGTTTCGAGCCATTCCGCTTGTTGTCTTGGTCGGGAACGTAGGAGCATGGCGTGGGATGGCGATGTCGCCGCAGTTGAGGAAGATGATGACGATGAAGATGTGGCCGTAGGTGGTTGGCTACCTGCCGGGGGCGAGTCCGGTTTTGTCTCGTCGTAGTCGTCGTCATGTCTCCGGTGCGGAGCCGGCTGTCCGGTGTTACAGGCTGTCCTTGCCACTCGGGGCGTCGTAGGGGCAAGAGAAGAGCTTGGAGTGGCGTACATGAAAGAGCGTGAAGCGGAAGCGGGGCCCGGAGTGCTGGCGGGTGCAGGGCCCGAGCTAGAGCTCGAACTACTGGAGCTCGAACTACTAGAGCTGGAAGCTGGAGCGAATGCTGCGTCTTCGCTTGCGTCCACGTCAATCGGATACGTGCTGGATCCTGGTGTTCCGGGCCGTCCTTGTGGCTTCAGCATCACGTCGAATCCCGGGTCGATGAGCATACTTTGGGGGAAGCAGATGCGGTAGTGTCCGCGTGTTTCCAGTGGGCTCAAAGTTTGGACTGGGAGAGGCAGATTCAGGAGGGTCTCTGCGTCAATGTCCGACGTAAGCATCTTCATTTCGCAGTAGAATAGACGTAAGCGCTCGGCAGTCTCGGTTGACTTCAAGTTGAGCCAGCGTCCCGTAGGAATGTGTCTATCCACCGGCTGTGCCGCGAGTGCGTTTCCCGCCTCCCATATCCGGATGTGGGGATTTGGGTGGAAGTTGGTTTCTTTGCGAACGCATGGAACGCCAACAGGGTAACCTTTCAAACGCTTTTCTCTCGAAAGCGGGTTGGCGATGTCGTACTTACAAGGGTAAGTGCCCGTAGGATGGTGGACTACGTGGATTTCGCGGCTGTAGCGTTTGCCGGTCTGGCTGGCGATTAGATAGCGGTTTGAGCTATGATCCATTCCACGTTTTCGTATCGGGTCCAATAGAATGTAGTAGGCCATTGGATGGACGAGTCAGGTTGCTGTGGGTCGATCCAGTTCGGGCACGTTCGAAGGTAGTTAGCGAGGTGTCGGCGGGGCCAAGGCCTATGGCCCGACAACGTCATTCCATATAGAGCTCATGGTTGGGACTACCCTCGAGTGGAACGAGCGTTGCTACGCACGGCAAACGACGCACGTGGGACTTACGAGATCCCACCACCTGTGGACCACATCCATTGGAGATCTGCAGACCGCATGGTCCTTCCCTTCACGGAGTACTACAACTTCATTGCGAACCCGCTTTTGGCGCGCACCTTCATCCCTTGGGAAGCACTGACGGGCTCAACATGGAACCCATACCAGAGCGCATCATCGAGTTCTGCAACAGGCTCCTCATCGAGCTCGTCATCGAGCTCTTCATCGAGTTCATCGACGAGCACAACTTTGAGCACAACTTTGAGCACAACTTTGAGCACAACTTTGAGCACAACTTCGAGCACAACTTCGAGTACAACTTCGAGTTCGTCTTCGAGTTCGTCGTCAACAATAGTGCCCGCGCGCACCCGTGAGAGTAAGACCTACATACGTACAGACCCTCGCCAGATGTATGGAAGAACTCCTTGGGGCAACCAAACCGCTCATTTTGTTGATGAAACGTACGGCCTTAATCGCGACAAACCTACGCACCTCATGCAACACTATTGGCCGCCTCGTAACATGCCCCATGAGATGGATCCTGCTACATATAGCGACATCACGCTGGGAATGTCTCTTCTTTCCCAAGGCGAGGAATGCAAAGGAGTTGGCAACATGGAAGCCCTTTGCCTACTCAGGGTCACGGAACGCACAAAGTCACGTCTTCCTCACGACCAGCTCGCGCAAAGACTTAAGAAGGAGGACGTGGAGAAGATTCTGAACCAACCGAAAGGCGCACCCACGATGAAGAAATTCTTGGAAACTAACTTGAATGCCACCATCCTTCACTTGGGCCCGGCACATGGACGAAGCACGGCACATGTTGTGTGTACGGCCCTCGTCGGCCGCCAAGTGAAACCAACCGGGGACGTGGACTACTTCCGCACCGGCATGGCATATCAATCCAGACTCCGTCCTTGGGGATACAAAGTGCATCGTACCTAGGACTCATTGTCGGTGCCTCCCCAAGAACGGCGCCCCGAGACACCATCATGGACGCTCTTTCCAAAGGTGAGTTACTTTTTCCGTGGAGCTGCATGGAAACTCCGACCACCGGCCAATACACCATGGCCCCGGCATTTGGCACCTCAGTACCAACGCTACTCGTTCAGGCTACCTACACGAGAACGCTGCTTCGCACTTCAGCACTACTTCCACCTCCCTTGCATAGATCCCATCTGGCTAAAGACCACCGCAACGAACTCCTATTACGACATCCAAGGTAGACCAGTACGCGAGCGCAGCTACCTATGCGCAGTCGACCTCCGTCGGAACTATTTCAACCAGAGCTCCCTGACCATTTACTACATGAACAGGGGCGACGGAAAGTTCTTCGACAACATCCTCACAGACAACTGGAGTGGATTAACGCGAGGAATAGAAATTACCAGAGGCATGTTCACGCTAGGAAGCCATCGGAGGAACTCTGGTACCCAATAACCAACGTGTGGGCATCTGGAGTATGTACCCGCGAAGCAAACGGATCCCAGCGTCGGGAAGTAGTTCGCGTATACTTCCTTGACAATCCACAAGTCTGTGTCTGTGGTGGGGGCCTCTTTTTCTTCAGGTGCGGGAACCAAGCGCGGAGGTACCCATGCGTATGGGACCGGCTGGACCTCTTGGTACGGTACAGGCGGAGTATGAAGGTCCGCGCGGAAGGTGGCTATTGGAGTCTGAAGGTCGACTCGTCTGAGTTGGTAGGGGTTTCCGATTGCGTCACGGACATTTGGTGTCATCTGCTGTGCTGTGAATCCCACGAGTCCCCTGAATTCGTCCAACGGGCCGGGTCCGACAAAAGGGGATACATTTGCTGCCGGGGGCGATGTAGCTGTCCTCCTCGGTCGGGACCGCGGGCTGATGATGGGCCGAACTCTTCCGATGGGGGATGGCTCCACTGTTTCGGGGTCGGAGTCCTCTTCTGTAGCGAGTGTTCCAGACTGAAGTGGCAGTTGGGGCGCTGGTGAACCCTGAACCTGATTGAGGTCTCGAACAAGGTTATCGTTGGTTTGACGGACCGGCATGCAGTGTGCGATAGTAGGGGACACCGCTCTCGGTGCTGATGAGGACGATGATGATGAAGACTGGCCCTGGTTGGTTGGTCAGCACAGGGGGCGTCGATGATGTAGCCGTCGATGGCGCCGTCATAATCGGAGTAGGTCGTACCGACGATGATGATGACGATGATGACGCCGACGACGATGATGCTGCCGACGACGATGATGATGACGCTGCCGCCCGGTAGCTTAAGGAGCGTTTCGTCTGCGAAGGCTTACCTCGGAGTTGAGTGAGGTATTGTCGCGCCAGTTCGTCTTCCTTTTTCCAGGCCGATAGAAGCCACTCGTTGGTAGAAGGGGCACGTGGTGTGTTTTCAACTTAAGAGGGAGGTGTTTCCCGCCATACTCGGGTTGATTCGCTCGTAGTCGGAGTAGCAGTCGCGCCAGTCGAAGGAGCCGGAGATTCCTCTGGAGGTAGGGATGTCTCCAGCTTCTGCCGTTTGGAGGATGGCGGTGGAGTGCGTTTGTTTTCCTCTTGTCTTACACGTGAGCGTGTTGTGACATGCTGCGTCTGCACAGGTGTAGGAGCGCTCGCCTTGCTTTCGCCATCTTGTTCGCTCTCGGTCTCGACTAGTTCGATTTCTTCTTTTTCTTCTTCTTCTGCCTCTTCGTCAGCTTCTTCGTCGGCGTCTTCGTCAGCTTCTTCGTCGTCCTCCTCATCGTCCTCTTCGTCGTCTTTTCCCTTTTCCTCCTTGCGTCGTTCTTTCCATCCAACTCTGAAGTCCAGCGGTGATCTCTTTCCTGTATCACGCGAAGACATGAACAGGTTGACTTGGCGACCGTAAAGGTGGGCATTCGAAGTGGACAAAAGGTCGTGGGCGTGCGAAGGGAGCTGAAGCTTGGGACGGCGGTCGATGATTTTGTTAAATTTGACTATCGGGTAGGACGTCTCCAACTAACCATTCGGACAACTTGGGGATATCAGCTTTTCCGAAATTTTCCTATTATATATAGGAACTTTTCCAAAACGAGTGGAAATGAAGGGGAATTAATTTCCTAATTATAAAACATATTAAAATAGTATTTAAAGATGTTTTTATTAGTTGAAATACACTTTAACTTCATCTCCGGAGATGGTAACCGGTCTGACACTGTAATTTTTATAATTTCTTATGGTGTCGGTGACTACGAATGCATCATTAAAACAAGCTGCCACCATGCACAACTTGCTGCATTAATTTATTTTGTTCGATTCCTAAGTATGTTTATTAATAATATTCAGAAATATTTACTTTACATAGTGTAATTAGCTACAGATGGGGTGAAAAGGCTAGGGTGACACACAGGGTGGGGAGGGGGGGGAGGGGGGAAGGATAAGATGTCAGGTGTGGCTACCACAAATAAAACTCTCAATAAATCTATTTAAATACATGCAAACGTAATGATAAACGCAAAATATAGAACTAATAGTCAGCAAGATTAGAAACTTATCTTACTCACTTACTTACTTACTTACATCCTTCCTTCCTTACTTACTTACTTACTTAGATGCTAAGGGCTGCGCGTTTCGCTTCTCGTCTTCTTCATTTCTCCTTATTTGCTTGCTTACTTACTTACTTACTCACTTTACTCACTTACTTATTTACTTAAATGCTAAGGGCTGCGTGTCTTAAGACAGCAACAAGGAAAATCAACGCCTGAGCGCCATAGATGCTAAGGCAAACTCAAACAAATTTGGGGAGCTGTTTGGACTGTTGGTACTAGTACCGCGAGGGGGGGTTGTGTTAGATGCAGCGCCAGCTGCCATGCGAGCGATCAAGTCATCCAATAGCATATCTCTGTTGCTCTGATTGTTGTTTGGTTATTCATGCCGTTGTTGTTTTCGTTATTCATGCCGTTGTTGTTTTGGTTATTCATGCTGCTGTTGTTATGGTTGTTGTGGTTATTGTGGCTGCTCTTTTTTTCTGCTTCTTTGGTGCTTCTTCTTTGGTGCTTCTTCTTCTTCTTCTTCTTCTTGCTGGTTTGATTTCTTCTTTCTCTTGTTGCTCTTCTGCTGTTTCTTACCTTTGTCATTTTCCTTTTCTTGCTCTCTATCCTTTCTTTGCTTCTCCTCTCTCTCCCTGTCTAGCCTATCCTTCCTGTCCTGTTCTAGCAGTTTCTTAATGCTCTCAGTTTGCTTGAAGATAGCCTGGTTGACAAGGCGCTCAACGTCGGCTTCCGAAACACCGGCGGCCGGTGTGGGATGCTCCTAAAGTAGTAAAGAGAGAGAGAGATAGAGACTCAGGGAGACAGAGGTGGATTGATTGACCGTTTGCTCTACCTTGGAGGGCTTGTTACCTTTGCCTTGGCCTACAAGAAATGGTATACCCTGTATTCGGTAGGTCCGGGCCCCTACAAAAAAAATTGAAGCAAGCAAGAGAGGATGAAAGTGGAGTTTGTTACCTTTACTAGTACTCTTTTTCTTGCCCTTGGGTGAGCTAGTTGGTGGATCATCTGAATAACAAAGCAAACCAAAATAGAAAGAACCAAACAAGGATGAAGTCTGTTACCTTGCTCCGCAACTTCAGCGTCCTCCTCAGCGTCCTCCTCATCTTTCACGGTGTCTGCGCACAAATACACATGCAATACAATACGACATCTCACACAATGTGCACGTGGGTACCAAACTTCAGTTTCTTTGGCCTTCCCGAAGACCTAGGCACCACCGCTGCCTGCTCTCTTGCGCTAAAGGTTGGGGACAAGAGTGGGGCAAACATGATGGAAGAAAGCATATCTGACCTTATTTGCTTCCAACAGTAGCAAAAGCTCCTTCTTCCTCCATACGCCGAGTAGCGGCGGATGTGTCGGGTTCCCCACCCAAGGTAGGAACGCGGGACAGGATAAACAACAAGATTCCGTACAAGAAAAAAAACTATTATATAAAAAAATAATGAATATACTACCAAATTGAAGATTTTAATGTATTTTAATTATTTTAAACAAAAAAATTTAAAAAATTTAAATTTCTAGCCGTTACAGTTGTTTTTCGACCGTTTGGAATTTATTTGCTAAATAGTTGTTTTGGGTTGCATGAGCTTGGTTTTTCTTTGTTTTTATGTTGTTTTACATCAAAATCAATGTAATTATATTTAATTGATTAAATTCTAATGATATTATTTCAAATTCAAATTCAAATTCAAATTCAAATTCAAATTCAAATGTGACTAAAAATTTTCAAGTTTGTTACTGGTGGCAGCCACTTATATACTTGTAATCGTTATATATACTCACTGACTACTTGAACTATGATGAAATTATATTAATACTAGTTTGTTTAGCATATTTATAATGTTTTTGAAGCATAAAACCGGTGCGGAAGCTTAAACTTCAAGTTGAGTGACAGTGTTTTACACTAGTCACTGTGACTAAGCCTACTTGCCACTCACTTGTATTGTAATTGTTATACATACTCACTGACTTCTTGAACAATGCATGAAATTATATTAATACGAGTTTGTTTAGCAATGTTATTTATAATGTTTTTGAAGCATAAAACCGGTGCGGAAGCTTAGACTTCAGAGTGAGTGACACTGTTTTACACTAGTCACTGTGACACTAAGACTACTTGCCACCGTAGGCTCACTTGTAATCGTTATACATACTCACTGACTACTTGAACTATGCATGAAATTATATTAATATGAGTTTGTTTAGCATATTTACAATGTTTTTGAAGCATAAAACCGGTGCGGAAGCTTAGGCTTCAGAGTGAGTGACACTGTTTTACACTAGTCACTGTGACACTAAGACTACTACTTGCCACTCACTTGCAATCGTTATACATACTCACTGACTACTTGAACTATGCATGAAATTATATTAATACGAGTTTGTTTAGCATATTTATAATGTTTTTGTATTAAAATTTTATTCCGGAATTAAAAATGTAATAATATTGTATTAATGTTATTGACATTTTATTCAGACAAAACCAAAATATTTGTCAGACTAAGTTTTAAGGTTATTATTTGCGGCGATGTTTAGAGGAGGGCTCTTTGTTTTACTGTAGTCTGATAACACACACACACACACTTACACACACACTCACACTGTCTCTCTCTCTCTCTCTCTCTGTCTCACAGACACACACACACTCACACTACTACTACTACTACTACTACTACTCTAACCCTTACTACTACTACAACTACTACTCTAACCCTTACTACTACTACTACTAATACTACTATTACTTCAACTACTACTCTAACCCTTACTACTACTACTAATACTACTATTACTTCAACTACTACTTCAACTACTACTTCAACTACTACTTCAACTACTACTCTATTCCCTACTACTACTACTACTTCAACTACTACTTCAACTACTACTTCAACTACTACTTCAACTACTACTCTAACCCTTACTACTACTACTACTACTACTACTACTACTACTACTACTACTACTACTACTACTACTACTACTACTACTGCTAACCATTACCTCTAGTACTATCACTACTACCACTAGTACTAGTACTACTACTACAACTACCACTACAACTACTACTACAACTACTACTCTCACCCTTACTACTACAACTACTACTACTACTACTACTACTACTACTACTACTACTACTACTACTGCTAACCATTACCTCTACTACTACTACTACTACTACTACTACTACTACTACAACTACTACTACAACTACTACTACAACTACTACTCTAACCCTTACTACTACTACTACTACTACTACTACTACTACTACTTCTACAACTACTACTACTACTGCTACTTCTACAACTACTACTACTACTACTACTACTACTACTGCAACTACTACAACAACTACTACTACAACTACTACTCTAACCCTTACTACTACTACTACTACTACTACTTTTACAACTACTACTGCTAACCGTTACCTCTACTACTACTACTACTACTACTACTACTACAACTACTAATCTGCTTTTTGTTTAGGTTTATTCTGAGCAGGCTGGGAAACAGAGGAAGAGGAAGAGGATGCAAGAGAGGATGAAGAGGACCTGGAGCAAAAAGTGTCCAAGGTAGGTTCTTGTTCAAACAGACCGAGCACCAACCTGGCCTGCATGACAACAAACACACAAGAAATAAGTGCTGCAATCATTTCGAAAAAGTTGTCAGCACGCAAAGAAGCAAGCACAGCATACCTTGGCCTCATATCTTTGACGTACCTCCCGCAAAGGCCGCCTTTTGTTTCCCAGCATGTCGGCCTGAAGGCAATAAGCATCCACAAAAACCCAGAAAAAACACAAACGAAAGAGAAAGTGAAAACACCTCAAAAATATGTGTAAATAGACATGCACAGCAAGTACAAAAGATACAACGACACAGCAACAAGACTCTGCAATTTCGACATGTCGTTACAACAACCCAAAAACAAAAACGGGAAAAACCGGACCGGACGAGAGTTTTGGAAAAACACCACAAAATAAGGGTGACCTTTCGGGTGTTGGTTGGAACAAAAAGTCGTTGGACGCAACTTCGACGCAACCTTTTTTTGGGCAGGGTTGTGTTGGTGTTTGAGACTTATGTACATACATACGAGCAGAAGAAATGTCGATAGGCCTGATAAAACAGGATGCCATTTTTGCAATTTCGGGATAATCTGTTGCCTTTTTGTCCCGGCCCGTGCAGGAAAAAGTGGCATTTGGAAAATCCACAACCACAGCTTTCTAGTGCTTCGCTATTTTTGCGGTCTTTGGTGCCACCGACTGATATGGTAAAAATCGTGGTTTAGCGTGAATGTTCACGACCCAGGGAAAATCACTGGTCTTGCGGCGGACTGCTCAAAATCAGACATTTGCAGTCATATGTTGTGCACAATGTTCTCACAATGCCTACCCAATGCGGTGCGCTCAATGGCCTATCCATTGGTGACGCTCAATAGTCTCGCCATTGGGGCGCTCAATGGGTGGGAAACCTACTTACCCTGACCGGGCACGGGTGATTGTGCAAAATGACTGGGAATGTGCTCGTCACAGTCAGCCAGGACTCGTTCCGAGGTCCCTTTTCTCATACATTTTTGGTTCTTGCATTTGAAGTCTGTATTCCTTTGGCGAAACGAACGAAGGGGGGGGGGGGCCGTCCACACAAAAAAACGAAGGGGGGGGGGCCGTCCACAAAAAACTATTGGGATGCCGCAAAATGTTTCCAGACAATCTCTGGCGACTGTTTTTCCAGAGAATTCTTGCCAGCCACCCAAAAAAAAAATAGAAGGACGTCTCAAAAAGTGCGCCCGAGAAGAAGACCAAGATGGTGGCAGTCATTGACTGTGTGGTCGTCGACGCTGTGCCCAAACTCCGTGACACAAGTACACACACACACACAGCACACAAAACACACACACGACACACACACACGCGCAAATCTTTGTCTATCAGGTGTGGTGGCCAACAAAAAGAGAAAGAGAAACCAGAAAGCCCGCGACAGACGCAAGAGGAAAAAGATGGCAGCGCGACAGAAGCAGGGGCACACAGCCGAAGTGGCCACAGCGGGGGTGACATCCTTGCCGCAGCCACAACAGCAGTCGTTGCCACAGCCACTGCTGCAGCCGCCATCGCCACAGCCAGCAGCGGGCAGCGACAGTGAAACTATTGCCGCCCAGCCGCCGGTTCCTGTACCAGAAGCTCAACCAAAGGGAATACAAGTACCTCCAGCTAGCGGCAGCGACAGAAGCAGAAGAACAAGAGCACGGCTGGGACCGCGGGACCAACACTCCGGGCATATGGGTATTATTTGAAGGCGAGGATGCTTGGGAAATGCAACGCCTGATCGACGTGTTTGCGTGGGAGGACGACCGCGGGCCCGAGAAAGCTGCCAGCTGGCGACGAACAGTGCGCAGTCGATTGCTTGCCTGTCCTGGAAAGGTATGGAAGCCATTGGGTGACGCAACTGGGCTGAAGATAAGGAAGAGCGCACAGTACGACACGTGTATCAAGCAGCGCTACCGCCACGACCAAGAGTTCGGGTGTCTGTTATTTGCGCTCTTTAACCTGCTCAACTCGCCACGCAGTGCAGATAAGGCCGCGAGAGGGCGTTCGGTTACGTGTGTCGAAACCTTACGCAAGTATGTCAAAGTATCGGCTCTGCCAGTGGTGCTAGGCCCCGAGCAAGAGTTGACGCTGAAGAGGTTGCGTGCACGCAAGAGTGGCAAGGCGATCGTTGTACACAGCGGCCACGCTTTTGGCTTAGACTTCGACAGTCATATCTGTCAAAAAAAATTTAGTTGAAATTAAAGGGAAAATCCGACCAAAAAAACAACTAACAGCCCCCACCCCTTTTTCTTGGGCGGCAGACGCGTGAGACACTTATGACACTGTTTTTCACGGGCAGTTGGGGTGGGGGTCCGGGAAAATTTCCATGTTAGTTTAAGACTTTTATCATTAAAGGGTTCCGGGGTCCGGTCAGCTGAGTCAGTCGACACCTTGGCCCAGCCTTGAGACACCGAGACACCCCCTACCCACCAGGATTCCGGGGGGCAGGTACTTTTTTACCCCCTCCAGAAAAGTTGTGGATAAATTTGTCGTTTTCTTGTCTCAATAACGGGTTATGCGACAAATTTAGCAGTCTGTCTCAAAAACTATAGGCCCTGAGACGTCTGAGACACTTTTTTTAAATTTTCAAAAAAAATTGAAAAAAAATAATAAAAAGAGGGAGGAGAGGGGGGTGGGTGGGTTTTACCGAACCGTCTCGTTGTCTCACGAGAGGGGGTGGGGTGGGGGAGAGGGGGGGGGGGGGGAAGGGGGTTTCCCGTCGGCGGCCGCAGGGGACAAAAAGGCAGTAGTAGGGGACAAAAAGGCAATAGCCGGGCCGACCGAGTAAGGGTGATGTGGCACGAGCCTCGGCGGTTTCGTCGTCGTGACCAGGCCAGAACCCTCGAGTCTTCGACCGAGGGAAGTGACTAGCAGCAGGAACGAACCCTTTGCCATTTTTGCACCCGAATCGTGGACATTTTCCCGGAAACTTACCGCGCCGCAAAACACGGAGAATTTTTGTGCCTTGTTTTTTTTTGCCGCGCCGCAACACACGGAGAAATTTTGTCCTGTCAGTGTTTTTGAATTTTCTTGTGCTATGTGTTATGTGCAGACTGTCCGACGATGCCTAAGAAAGCTCAAAAAACTAAGAAGGGGAAGGACGAGGACGACGGCGAGGAGGAGAGGAAGATCGCTTTCTCCCTGCAGCAGCGCGTGAACGTGGAACGGCTGCAGCACATCCTTACGCTGGCGCGCCTGCCAGTGGACAAGGCTGCGAAAGTGAGCGACATCATCGGTTTGTACAAGAAGAGCCACGGGAGCGTAAAGATCGACTACACTGAGAGCAGGGGCTGCGAGGGGACGAGGCTCTGGGGAAAGTGCGCGATCGGTCTGGCGAAGAAGTGGATCTGTCGCATGGTGGCAGGCGAATACTACGAATGGCTCGATGTTAAGAACGCGGCCTGTACTCTGCTCGTGCAGGCCATGGCCAAGAATGGGATCGAGGTGCCTGCACTCGCTGCGCGCTACGCGGAACCAGGCGGCAGGGAAGCCATGATCGAGGAGCTATGTACGGAGCTCAAGTGGGCGCACGACGACGTAGGGAAGAAGCGCGGCAAGGAAGCGTTCCTGGCTGCCATCAACGGGAAAAAAGTGACTGGCAACCCCGAGCTGGAGTGCGACCTCATAAAAGAATGGCAGAAGCAATGGAAGAGCGTGGTGTCTCTTTTCGTGATGCTGGATCAATACGGCCCGATGTGGCAGGCGGTGCAACAACGGAAGGAGAAGTCCAACATGGAAGCGACCTTCTTTTCGTACGTCTGGCAGAGCCTGGAGCGCAAGATTATGGAAAAGGTAGTTGAGTTCTTCCACTCGCTCAGGGACGGCAAGAACAGGCTGTACAACGTGGGCGTGTGGAAACACGACGAGATCGGCGTCGAGAGAGTGTGGGGCGAAGGCAAGATCATGACGGACGAGATGATCAAGCAGGTGCAAGAGCACGTCAAAACGACGACTGGTTACGAAGTGTCCTTCCATTCGGATGTCGGGACGCCGACAGACGAGGACTGGGACCTGTACTACGGCGAGCAGCACTTGCACAAGCTGTCCAGCAACGATGAGAAGTGCAGGCACGACCTTGTTAAGCATGCTAGGCGTTCCAGGGGCATTCGCTTCAACGGGGAGGTACTTGGCCCCCACGCGAGAATAGAGGGAGTCTTCTGCTTTTGTGGGCGAGGCGGAGGAGTACATGGATCGTATCCTGATCGACGCCGATTACTACCACAACTCAACAAGGACAAGCTCCTCAAGTGGTTCGTTGGTACTAGCCACCGCTTCTTTCCAGTCAAGCGCCCGTCGGAGATGCGGACTGACTGGATCAGCTTCAGGAACTGCACCTTCAACTCGCGCACTCTGGCCATCCGCACCTGGGAACAGCTGCGTGAGGACGGGGAGGCTGCTCCGTTTACTGACCATTTCTACGACGTCGAGGTAGACACTGAGAAGATGATCAAGGCCATGTGCTTCGACGACGACATGACTCCCGACTGGCGAGACCTGCTTGGATTCCAGTTGAGCAAGCCTATGTACGAGATCTTCGAAACATTGCTTGGCAGGCTCCAATTCCCGCTCAGGGAACGAGATAACTGGCAGGTGCTTCCTATCATGTTGGGCGACGGGGGCACAGGGAAAGGAACAGTCATTCAGGTCCTGCAGTCGATGAAGCCTTCTGGCAAGGTAGCATCGATCAGCAAGAACACCGAGAAGGGGTTCGGGTTGTCTTCGCTGTACGACAAGGAGCTTGTCGTGATACCGGACCTGCCACTCGACTTCGCGAGCACGGTTGATCAGGCCACAATGCAAAGCATGGTGTCGGCGAGCTGGTCAATGTGCCAGCCAAGAACAAGATCGCCAAGAGCACGGTGAACTGGAAACCGCCTATTATCGTGGGCGCTAACTACATGTTCAACTACAAGGACGGCGAAGGCCAGTGGAAGCGTCGGGTGGCTTTGTTTCTGTTTAACAATCTCGTGAAAAAGGCGGACGACGGCCTTGGGAATCACATTATCATGAACGAAATGCCCTACATCCTGGCGCGCTGCGTCGCCAGGTACAAGCGCGCAGTGGAAGATCACCCGCGCGCAGACTTTTGGGTAGACATTGCACCAGAGGAGCTGCGACAGAACCAGAAATTCGTGGAGAGCAGGACGAACGTGCTGGCGCATTTTCTAAATGAAGGCAGCAAAGACTACGGCGTTGTGTTCGAGAAGAACCATTTTACGAGCTGGCAAGACTTTGAGAACGCAGTCAACAAGTATCTGAAGGAAGACTGCAGGCTGCACACCGTGACTGCGGACGATCTGGGAGATACCGCGCTGCGCAGGTCCGAGTACGAAGTCCATCGGGCACAGACGACCCCGGGCATGGCCAAGAAAGACACTCGCGTAAATTACTGCGAGTTTTGTCCTCGGTCGAACAAGGAACTCGGGCATGTATGCGACGTGTCGTGCGAGCCCAACATGTGTGGCTACGCCCGCGAATGTGGTCATACGAACGCTCCGCGGGGCAAGAAGCACGGGATCGTGCATATGCGCTTGCTTTCGCGCAGAGCCTATGACCGGGCGATGATCGGGTCGACGGAAGAGGAGGAAGAAGAGGAAACTTCCAGGGACACAGGGGATGCGAGCGAGGAGGTATGTGCGTGGCACATGGTACAGACTGGCATGGTTCCTGACAAAAAAGCAGCCATAAGGATGATCAAGCGGCTGAAAGAAAAGGCTGTCAAGGACGCGCTGAAAGTAGCAGGCAAGCGCAGGAACAAGAAGGAAGAAGGCAAGGAAGAAGCCGAACAACGACAGAACAAGAGGCAGCGCCTTGAGGAGGCAGAGCACGTGGCTGCCGACGCGAGCACATGAAAGCATTTCATTAAAAAAACATAGTTCCTTTTTTTTCCTGTAGACTTTTTTATGTTCCAAAAAAATTAATAAAACAAAAAAAGGCGCGCGCCTGACATAGACTACAGAGAGTTGAACTGTGACACATTTTTCTTGTGCATACTGTTTTTGACTCGTTAGGCTAACATGTCAGACACACAAACTACCAAAGTTGACAATAAGCTACTGTTCGTTGCCGGGTGCCTTCCGGCCCGTTTTTACTGGCCAAAGTGGCACTTGACGCGGCAACGCCAACCAAAGACAAACTGCGTGTTCTTGCCATGGTCCCGGCCGTCGTGTGGCTTTCAGAAATTTTGAACAAACAAGAAAAATGCTTCCTGGGCGGTCAAGTGTGGTGGGCCGATAACCGCTTGTGGCACGGGCTGCTTTATATGCTATTTGCTTCTACGGGGAAAGGAGAATTACTAGTGACGGACGCCCTGCTGGTTTCGTACTTTGGCTTCCAGCATTTCAGCAGAGAATGATTTTTTTCTCTTGTGCCAGTATGTAAGCATGGCGAAATGCAGGTCAAAAAAAGAGATGGTTCGTTGGAGCCGGTGTGTTTCGACAAGATCCTTCAACGCGTCTCGGTCCTTGCGAGTGACCTGCCCGGCGCCAACGCGGTCGAGGTGGCCAAAACCACTATTGCCGGCCTACGAAATGGCATCTCCACGTCCGAACTGGATGGACTTGCGGCCTCAACCTGTACCAGCTTGGCCTCTTACCACCCCGACTACGCGCTGCTCGGCGGCCGCCTTGAGGCCAGCAATGTCCAAAAACAGTGTCCCCCCACGTTCCAGGGCGCGATGGACCGTCTGCGCCTGTCGCTGGTGCCCAGCTTCTCGGTCTTTCTCGACAAGCACGCCGCCACCCTGAACGCAATGATAAGACAGGAACGAGACCTCAACTTTGACTTTTTGGCATAGCCACGCTCAAGCAAGGCTACCTCCTCAAAGACAGTGACGACAAGATTTGCGAGACGCCGCAATATCTGTATATGCGCATTGCGGTGGCTCTGCACCACGGCCTGGAAGAGAGCGGAGACAGAGTCTTGCTCAAGATCCAGGACACTTACAATCTCTTAAGTGCAGGCCTGTACAGCCATGCCTCGCCGACTATGTTCAACGCTGGCCTGCGCCGGAACCAGCAGCTGGCGTCATGTTTCCTGTTGCCAGTTCGAGAAGATAGCCTCACTGGGATCTTCGAAACCGTGAAAGACTGTGCGGTCATTTCAAAACACGCGGGAGGCATAGGCCTGTATGCCGGAAATGTGAGAGCGGCAGGATCCAAGATTCACGGGACGGGGGGCAAAAGCGACGGGATTGTGCCTCTCTGCCGCGTTCTTAATGAAACGAGTCGTTATGCCAATCAATCGGGACGACGCCGTGGTGCGTTTGCTGTGTACATGCCCCCTTGGCACAAGGGCATCTACGACTTCCTCCAACTTCGCCAAAATATGGGTGCGGCGGAAACAAGGGCGCGTGACTTGTTTACAGCGCTGATGATACCCGACCTGTTTATGCAACGGGTGCGCGATGACGGTGACTGGACGCTGTTTTGTCCGACCGAGGTGCCGGGACTAGACGAGTGCTGGGGCAAGCTCTGGGAGTCTCGCTACACCCACGCCGAGAAAACACTGCAGGGCCAAAAAGTAAAAGCTCTGCATCTGTGGTCAGCCATTTTGAAAGCGCAAATCGAAACAGGCACCCCCTACTTGATGTTTCGGGACCACGCCAACGCCAAGAGCAACCAGCAACACTCCGGTACCATCAAGAACTCGAACCTGTGCGCGGAGATTATGGAAGTGAGCTCGTCCGAAGAGACTGCCGTCTGCAACCTCGCGTCGCTGTGTCTGCCCCGTTTTGTCACAGAGGACAAAAAAAACTCGACATCGGCCTTCTCCACGCCATCACGCGCACTGCCGTGCGAAATCTCGATCGGATCATCGACATCACCACTTACCCCGTCCCCGAGGCTAAAATGTCAAACTTGGAGCACAGGCCAGTTGGTTTGGGCATCTGCGGCCTGGCAGACCTTTTCATGGTCATGGGAGTTTCCTTTGAGAGCCCCGAAGCAGCCGTCTTGAATGAGCGAGTCTCTCGCGAAATCTACTACGCGGCCGTGTCTGCTAGTGTAGAATTGGCCAGAGAAAAGGGGTGCTATCCGGAGTTCGAAGGTAGTCCCGCCTCGCAAGACAAGCTGCAGCCGGACCTTTGGGGCGTGGAGCGCTCGACTGACAGATGGGTTAAGCTTAAGGCAGACGTCAAGGCCCATGGCTTGCGTAATAGCCTCCTCATCGCGCTGATGCCCACGGCTAGCACCTCTCAGATCCTGGGAGTGAACGAGAGTTTTGAACCAATTTTTAGCAATCTTATGGTCAGACGTACTTTGGCAGGGAACACACACTGCTTAAGCGATATATGGTAAGAGCACTCGAAAGCAGGGGGCTCTGGACCCCCGCGGCCAGAGAGCAACTGTTGCGTAACGATGGGTCTGTCCAGGACATTGCAACCATACCGGACGACATTAAACAAGTGTACAAGACGGTCTGGGAAGTGCCGATGAAGACACAACTGCAATTCTCTGCGCTGCGTGGTCCTTACGTGTGTCAGTCGCAGTCACTCAACGTCTACTTAGCCAACGCGACCGAGCGCAAGCTGTCTTCGTCTCATTTTTTTGCCTGGGAATCGGGTTTAAAGACCGGCTGCTATTACCTTCGAACCAAGGCAGTTACTAGTGCCAGACAATCGTGTACTGGTGATGTGTGTGTCATGTGTACAGTTTAATTAAATTAGATCTATAGACAGTCCATGGCCAAATGGCCTCCCTCGCCGCTCTCTTCGGACAGAGACACGCCAAACGCTTCTTTTTCTGATATGTCTTGGTCCGGGTAGCTCAGGCCCTCGTTTTGCTTGCGAATTTGCAGCACGCGCCAAGAAAGTGTGACTTTTCGCCCTTAGAACACAGCGCAGTAGCTTGAATCACCGTTTTCACCACATCTCCTCTTTGCAGCGTGGCGGTGTCGGCCCCGCCCAAGAACCGGGCGCCCGTGACAGTGACGGTCAGGCGAGGAGCCCAGGCCCGATCCGATTTCTGAGACGTGCGAAGCCGTGTGCAGGGCTGGTAGCAGCACTTGACCTGCTCGTCGCTCCTTGCCATCGGGCCCGCCCTCTTCATCGTCGGGATAATTTTATCGCGGTTCTCAACCACGAGCTCGGCAACACGATCATCGATCGCTCGTATCACCTGGTAGGCCTGCAGCACCGCGCCGTATTCTCGCGCATGCTTGAAGTCGAGGTCGATGGTGGTCTTGGCAGCCTTGTTGCCTTGGTCGTACGTGCTCGGGTCCCAGGCAAGCTGCATGGCGGGCAGAACCAGCGTCAGGCTCTTTTTGTCGTGGCATAATTTCGAAAACATGCTCGCGTACGCACTCCTTGGTTCCGACAGGTGCAGCTTCTTCGGGTCGGCCGCCGGGTCAAAGGCCTTGACTTCGTTGTTGCCCGTGACGATCGACATTTTTTCGATTTATGGCTCGTTTTTGCCAGAACTAGGGGTTTCTTTTTCCTTTTAAATCTTAAATTTCGAATCTCGCAATTTAAAAGTTTTAATTAAAAGGTGGTAAAAAAAAGAAACAGTGTCTCCAAAAAATGATGACTCGTTTTCTCTGGAGGTCCAAGTCGCACGGCATCGCGTTCCGCCGGGCGCTCGACTCGCTGTCGCCTCTGTTGCTGGAGGCCAGGGTCGAAGCGACCGTCGACAAGCTCGTGCTCTGCAGCGCGGCCGACGGGCTCGTCGCACAGTTCGTGGTCCCTTTTTCGGGCGCGAACGGCGACTATGTCAACTTGATGTTCCCAAAGTGCGTGTTCAGCGTTGACCTCAAGGAACTGTCCTGTTGGCTCTCTACTTTCCGCGAGGGCATGATACTCGAACTGTCCGTCGCGGTGGATAACAAGCTATGTGTCAAATTCTACAACGAGTCCAAATCGTTCGAGCACTACAGCGACCTGACCTCGCTGCTCGTGTCCCAAGAAGCGGCCTTCCTGCCGACTACCGAGTGGACCAATCTCGACCGCCTCGTCGAAGTCTCTGGCCCGGCGCTGAACGCCGTGATCAGGCACCATTCGAAGAGCAATGCGCACTGCCGGCTGTTCGTGGAAGTGGACAGGCTCTGCACGGAATCCTCGCTGCGGGCGGTGGACGCAGGCCGGCTGGCACGCACCAGCCTTGGCGGCATCGCTCTGGTCGCGGAGGACAAGGACTCGCTGCTGCGCTCGGACCTGTCGACGACACCTACCGAAGCCGGCCGAGTGTGTCTACGCCCTGGAAGTCCTCAAGAAGATACTCAAATCGTGCGCTTTCCAAGAGAAAAAGACGGGCAGGGTGCTGGTCGGCGTTACACAGAACGTGCTGCACCTCGTCTTCAAGCGGACGGCGGTCCGTGGCTCAAG
>WBZZ01004883.1:0-73383 GCA_019918135.1 Paulinella micropora
CATTGAACATACCGGTCCGTCTGGAAGTGTTGGAACTGCCCTTGCGGGGGGTGTCATTAGAGGCCTATCCGTCAATTCTTCGTACTCTCCCTCACGGGTGAGACGATGGAGGCGCATGTGCAGATTTGCATCAGCCATTGACAGAGAAGCACTATTATTATTATTATTATTATTATTATTTATTATTATTATTATTATTATTATTATTATTATTATTATTATTTATTATTATTAGCTTTTTTTCTTCTGTTCCTCTTTTATTATTTATTATTATTATTATTATTATTATTATTATTATTATTATTATTATTATTATTATTATTATTATTATTATTATTAATTATTATTCAGGCCCAATGGCCTCAAGGCGTTAAACTGTGACGCTAACTCATAACCCTTTGGTGGTAGATGCTGGGGAGGAGGGTCGTTGTGCGCGTAAAAGATCTTAAACTCCGCATATGCTGGTTGATAGCCCAGGACCCAGCAGACACCAGATTGTTATGGGTGGGGTTTTGAGGCAGCTCTAGCAACCGCGCTTGGTGTATGCACTTGCACATTCGGTGACGTCTTGCAAGAGGTTGCTGGGACTGCGGAATAACCTCGGCTTAGTGCAGTCTTGCCCTCAGGAGCTCCATCGGTGGCCCCGATCATCAGGCGAGAGACTGACACGGGGGGGTGGAGGACCTCGAAAAAGGGTATTGGAGGCTTATGTCCGTTGAGGATATGCCATTAGCTGCATCAGTACGCCTCAGATATAGTATTATTATTATTATTTAGGGAGTACATAGGCCATCGGTCCCTTTCCATGGGCTGATTGGTATAAAAGCTCCTAGATTAATGTTCTATGCCGTCACTTCCTTTATTCCACCGATTGGTGTGGAGACTTTCCTTATGGAATGGAGGACTGGATGCACATGGCCTTTTGGCTCAGCAATTGGCAGACGATACATATTATTATTATTATTATTATTATTATTATTATTATTATTATTATTATTATTATTATTATTATTATGGACACCGTGATAGCCCAGTGGTCAAGTTCTACCATCTGAGCCCTGTCGCCAGTTCGATTCCCGTCGGTGCCACCAGTATTTTCATTGAACATACCGGTCTATTTCTGGACCAGTATTTTCATTGAACATACCGGCCCGTCTGGAAGTGTTGGAACTGCCCTTGCGGGGGTGTCATTAGAGCTTATCGTCAATTCTTCGTACTCCCCTCACGGGTGAGACGATGGAGGCGCATGTGCAGAAATGCATCAGCCATTGACAGAGAGGCACTATTATTATTATTATTATTATTATATTGTTATTATTATTATTCGATAGCATAGTTTAGAGAGGGGAGTATAGATACTTAGCTTTAGTATAGTTAGCTAGTGTGTGTGGCCTTCTATCAGTTATCAGTGAGCCTTTCCCTGTTTTTTTTTTTCGAGTATATTTCTTCTAACGGGAAGCGCTGCCATTTTTTTTAAATTTAAACTCTCTTTTTTATTATTATTATTATTATTCCTCTTTTGCTGCTGCTTTAATTAGCTTGCTCTTTAAGTTCACATCCGAGGACAACAAACATCGGGAGGGGGCGCTCGCGCTCGACGTTGCACTTACAAAGTACAACAATTTCGAACTGAAGGCGTCCACGCAAGTGGAGACATGTGAGGGTGAAACTTCACCTTGTGCTCCCGGGTCTTTTTCCCTATAAGTATGAAAGATTTTTATAAACTGATTGTTTATTTTTTATTTGCAGGCTCTTCATTGTCTTTCCCATTGGTTGGCGCAAGAAGACTCCTGCGCAAGTCAATCGAGGTACTGTATGTTTTTCAAAATTCACAAGCTGCACATATTTTTTATACTTGGATGTTGCAGGATCGAAGCGCTTCATTTTTGCTGCGCGCGAGGTCGACACTGACGGCGATGGCAAGGCTGACGAAATCCAATATCAGCTCATGGGTTTTTTTGGTTTTAACCTTAAACACTCTTGCATGCTTGATCCGTCGCCGATGGACTTCGAGAAGCAGGTGAAGCCCGCGTGGCTCCTCTACGTCGGTAACCCCACGAACCCGCCTATGATTTGCAAACTGGCGGAAGCGGGAGCTTTTGCTTCTGTACGAAAGCAAAACAAGGTCATTTCTTCTTCTTCTTCTTCTTCTTCTTCTTCTTCCTCTTCTTCTTCCATTTTTCTTTCTTCTTCATATACATGTTATTATTCTTTTTCTCCACCAGCTCCATCTTTTTTTTTTTTTTTTTTTTTTTTTTTTTTTTTTTTGTTTTTGTTTTTTTTGGCATCTTCCTTTTCTTTATTTTGCATATTTACTGCATGCTTGCCTGAAACGTTAGAAGAAGAATCAAAAAAAGGGCCCGACTGAGCCTCGCTCTTCGGGCAGGCCAAAAAACTGAGATTCGGTAGCAACATTGTATGTAATGAAAAATGAAGATGTATGTAATATTGTTTGGTTCTTTGTGCAGAATCCATCGACGTCGACGATGTTCCAGACGTTCCAGACGTCCCTGAAGAAGAAGAGACCCCTGAGCCTCCTATGCCTAAGGGGTCCAGCAAGAAAAAGCCAGGTACTAGCAAATTTCATCTTTTTTTGTGTGCTTTTTTTTCAGTGTTTCTAATTTCTGACGTGACTAGGCAAGCCGAAGTCCAAAAAGCCCGCGGTCGACGCTGATGAAGTGGACATGTCGTTGGAGGTATAATCTTTCCTACTCCTTCTTCTTCTTTTTCTTTTTTTTTGTGAGGGGGGGGGCCCCCGGGGGGGGGGGTCAAAAGGTCTCTTTGGGCGCCGCAGCATATAGTTTAGAGAGGGGAGTATAGCTACTAGCTTTAGTATGGCTAGCTAGTGTGTGTGGCATTCTATCAGTGAGCCTTTCCCTGTCTTTTTTTTTCCGAGTATAATCTCTCTAACGGGAAGCGCTGACATTTTTTTTTTTCAAACTTTATTATTATTATTATTATTATTATTATTATTATTTAGGGAGTACATAGGCCATCGGTCCTTTCCATGGGCTGATTGGTATAAAGCTCCTAGAGTAATGTTCTATGCCGTCACTTCCTTTATTCCACCGATTGGTGTGGAGACTTTCCTTATGGAATGGAGGACTGGATGCACATGGCCTTTTGGCTCAGCAATTGGCAGGAGATACACTATTATTATTATTATTATTATTATTATTATTATTATTAGGGAGTACATAGGCCATCGGTCCTTTCCATGGGCTGATTGGTATAAAGCTCCTAGAGTAATGTTCTATGCCGTCACTTCCTTTATTCCACCGATTGGTGTGGAGACCTTCCTTATGGAATGGAGGACTGGATGCACATGGCCTTTTGGCTCAGCAATTGGCAGAAGATACACTATTATTATTATTATTATTATTATTATTATTATTATTATTAATGGACACCGTGATAGCCCAGTGGTCAAGTTCTACCATCTGGGCCCTGTCGCCAGTTCGATTCCCGTCGGTGCCACCAGTATTTTCATTGAACATACCGATCCGTCTGGACCAGTATTTTCATTGAACATACCGGCCCGTCTGGAAGTGTTGGAACTGCCCTTGCGGGGGTGTCATTAGAGCTTATCGTCAATTCTTCGTACTCCCCTCACGGGTGAGACGATGGAGGCGCATGTGCAGAAATGCATCAGCCATTGACAGAGAAGCACTATTATTATTATTATTATTATTATTATTATTATTATTTAGGGAGTACATAGGCCATCGGTCCCTTTCCATGGGCTGTTGGTATAAAGCTCCTAGAGTGATGTTCTATGCCGTCACTTCCTTTATTCCACCGATTGGTGTGGAGACTTTCCTTATGGAATGGAGGACTGGATGCACATGGCCTTTTGTCTCAGCAATTGGCAGGAGATATACTATTATTATTATTATTATTATTATTATTATTATTATTATTATTATTATTCTTTGTTGTTGTTGTTGTCGTTGCTGTTGGTTTGTTCTGCCACTGCCTTGTTCGCAAGAAATGAACGACTTCTTTCAAAACAACGGCGACCGGTATTGTATTCAGGGTAGTTCGTCCGCCGGCGTGTCGAAAGAAGTCGTTCAGGATCTTGTGAACAAGGCAATGTCAGAACAAGCCGCATCCATTAAGGAAATGCTAGCAGAAGAAAGAAAGTTGAGAGAGGAGGAAAGGAAGAAAAAAGAAGCGCAAGATCGGAAGGAAAAAGAGGCGCAAGAGAAGCGACAACGGGAAGAGGAGAGAAGAAAGAGGAAGAATTCGAAGAAGGAGAAGGAGGAGGAGGAGGAGGAGGAGGAGGAAAGCTCAGAAGAAGAGAACGAGAGAGTGAAGAAGAAGATGAAGAAGAATAACAAGAACAAGAAAAACTATGATGATAATGATAACAACAACAACAACATCAGCAACAACAACAGCAACAACAACAACAACAACAACAAAAATAGTAAGAGCGAGAGAGAAAGCTTGCTGGAGGATCTCATCGCGCGGATGGCAGCTGGCGCTCTGTCTGCTGGTAACTCACCTTCCACCCCCCAACGCGGCACCGGTCTCACCGCTCCCAGCTCACCTAACGCATGGGAGTTTGTTTTAGCATCGCTTGCGCTGACTCGGCGCTAACTTCAAATGCACGCACCAGGTAGTTTGCATAGCTTTCACTTTTCTCCTTCATCTGAAAGATGTTTGAATTTGTTTTGTGTTTTTTTTCTTTGTAGTAGTGTAGTATTAATCGTAATTTTTTGCACTGGCAGGTTTGTTATGGTCGAAAGCGTGATTAAGAACGTTTGTCGCGTGCAAGAGTTAAACAAACTTCTAATTTAGTTAGTATGATATTACGGAGTTAGATTTATTATTTTTTTTAGTAATTAAAGAAATTTTGTTGTAGAATCTATGTATTTTGCGTGGCGACATCGCACTTCTCTTCCTCCCCCGTTTCCCCCTCCCCCCTCCCCCCCCCCCCGGGGGGAATTTATTGTAGGTAAAAGCAATGTTTATTATCATAATAAAGTAAAATGCTTAATGTAAACAAAGATAAACAAACTTAAAAGCAAATTCTGCATGTTGGGCATTGTTATCATCATAGATTCATAGTAGCCGGGACTATGAAAAAGGAGAAAGATTACCGTGTCGGACCGGTTCCTGCCCACCTCTGAAGATGAAGTTAAAGTGTATTACAATTAATAAAAACATGTTTTAATATTATTTTTATATGTTCTGCAATCAGTGAATTGATTTCCTTTCATTTCCACACGTTTTCAAAAAAGTCCATATACTTCATGGAAAATTTCGGAAAAAGGGATACCCCCAAGATTGTCGAATGTTTAGTTGTAAGTCATCGACCTTGCGGGTCATGAGCTTGGTACGGTATGCTAACCCGTCCTTAACGGACCCCAAGCAAAAGGCCATAAGGGGTTTGGACTGTCGGCTAGGTATCGGAATAGGATCATCGATCACCCGATCCAAAACATCTCTCCACCACATGACGGTGGGATGGATTGGAAGGATAATCGTAATGTCTTCGCCCCGGTCTAGGCGGTCGGATAATATTTTGGGCACCGCTGTTAAGGCTTAAGCTCTCCGGTTGTATCGGATCTGTGCCTTGATACCATTGCTTCAGCTTTAACATGACGTCATCATCCTCCGTCAGCCTTTTGGAAGCATGATATACCAGGCTCGTTTTGACCCGTACGTATTGGTGGACCCCCTTGGTCAGTTGACCCGGATGGTCGAAGCCATGCCACGAGTCTTCCTGACGCTTCAGCAGTAAGATCTGAGCTTCCCTCTTGGCAGCGAGTTCTCCAAAGTCCTCCCATGGGTCGGGGGGCTTGTCATCCGGCTTTGGGATGTATAAATTGGCGTACACCCATGCCGTACCCTGTGGGGTAAGACGAGATTGCTCGGCGAGGTGTCCATCATAGGGTAATGGAGGGGCCGGTGGTATCAGCGTGACCTGAGCCCTACCGCCATATGGATGCCGTCGTGGGAGGTCCCTTTCCGATTTTAGGATCGGGAATTCGGACTCATGTCGTCCACGTCCATATTTGATGATGTCCTGTCCCAGCATAAGCTGCGCATCCATCATTTTGAGATCGGGTTTGCACAAAACTATAGTGCCTGGGAAGGCCGGGACGACCAAGACATGGATGGTATAAGACATCCCGGACGGGAATTCGACTGTCAACGGGACACGTCCTACGGCACCCCGGATATATCCGAGCGGGCCTGTCTTAGTAAAATCAAACAGACGTCCATATTTGTCTATGAAACGTTTGCCCGCGAATGTGATTTGAGCCATGCTATCATTCCCGGTATCTAGGTAGCCATTGAGCTCTTTCCAGTATAATCTGGTGTAGCTTATGTCCCGTGCCTCCGCCGGTGGGAGGTCTACCGGTTCGGCTCGGGTTGTCAACGCCTGTCTTAACTCTGTCTCGGCGAACTGTCGCGCTTGTGATCGCGCCGTCACTCCGAGTCGGTCAGAATCGTGCAATGGAGTGAGACCCATTTGGCGAATGACTGCCGAGGCGATGGCTTTGTCACCCCGTGTGGCGGGTAGGGCCATAGTGGTTGCCACTTGGAAAGATGAAGGGGTGTACCCGACCGGCAGTGATGGGACAGCCTTGTCGTCGGAGCGTGGTATGCGTGGATGATTGACATCGGATCTAATGACCGTACCCCTTGTCAGGCTGGTACGCCGATCTAATAGGGTCGGCCCTGAGTATATATCATATGAGCGTGCCCCTGCATATACTTTATTTACCTTGTTCACAAAAGGAGCGGGTTTTTCTACCTGCCGGACACTGATACTAGGCCTTGCGCGTCTTACGCGAGGGTCCAAGGGCTTATTGGGTGCCCCCCATCACATATACTTGATGTGATCGTGTCAGGATCTACAGCTGGTGTTGCCTTTGCGTCGGTGTCTTTGGGTAAGGAATTGGGTAAACCGACCTCTATGGTAAGGTCAGCGACCGTGTCCGGCTCGTTCGGTACACGCTCCCGACGGTTGTCGTCGCTACCCATCACTATATCCTTATCCCTCGTCTCAACGCTATCCTCTATTGGTGAGGTCGTAGCCTCTATGGGACTATACAGAATTTCGGTCGGCGATTGTGCCGGGACCGTGAAAAGAAGAGTCGGAGCCACTACGGTAGGCTGCTCTGCGGCTGTCCCCATGGCGGGCGCCTTAGTGTGCCGGCCAGCACATGGCGTATCTGTCCCACTCAGGAGCAAGGAGAACGCTCCCGAGGGCGAGGCACCACGTGTCGTTGACTCGGGTGTGGACGCATTGGGCGGCCCACGGTTATTTGTTCTTGGGTTTCTTGTTTCCCGTCTTCGCCTTTTTGACGCCTGCATGGAGCATAGGGGCATCTGAGGTCTGAGAGGGTGTGTATGTGTATGTAAGGTACCGATCAGGTGTTCTTTCCCGGGCAAATAGCATGCCACTTCGTCGTACTTCCTGCCCTGGCTTCGGTACCTTTCCACCCAGCTTTGGCCTCGGTTGAGTACTGGGCCAGCCAGGGCGGGTCTTGCCCGGGCGGCAAGAAGTACGTCGTCTCATCGGGCTGGACGTCGGGAATTCGGATGCCTTCGGTGGGGTTGTCCTCAGGGTTGAGGACCCATTTGCCATCCTCTTAACCTTGGATCGCCCCACGTACCAACGGTGAATGTACCATTTTATTGGCTCCACCCGTTCTTGACCCTGGCGTGGGTGTTGGTATTGACAGGAATTCGACAATTGGCACGGTGCGACCCACAGTCTGTTGTCATCAAGTGGATTGAAGATGACGGAGTGCATCATGTAGTCGCAACATTCCGCACCTGGGCTCTTGTGCCACGGTCCCGCAAAAGTCTCATTGAAAAGGCCAAATGGGCAATTGTATGGGCCCGGGATCAATGGGAGGTGAGATAGCGGTTTGACCACGCCGTTGTCACCGAGTTTTCTCTTACCCGACTTGCCCTTGGGTGTGGGCCCGCCCCCGTGTAGAAGGGTACGGAACCGGGGGCGGTGACAACGGTGGCGGAGATGTGAACCCAGAGGAAGGGTAATACTGGTAGGGCATGGGCGGTGGAGGGGGCATGGGCGGTGGGGGAGGCAGATATGGGTGTGCAGTCCCGACAGCCGGAGGCATCGAGTTGAACGTGCCGGTGGCCGGGGTTGCCAAGTTGGTCGCCCCCCCAAATGGAAGTGAGGGCGGTGGAGGGGTGTACGACGAGCTAGAGGAGCTCGAGGAGCTATAGGGGCCCCTGGACGAGCTAGACCACGATTGACGGCGGTTGGACCAGCTGCTGCCGGTCACGAAAGTCCACACATCAAACACTTGGCCCGGTTTGGCCTGGTGGTCCTCAAGCGTGCTACCCGTGATCGTCATTGCTCTAAGCAGGACATCGGCCCGCTTGGCTCTTTCGATCTTGTCAGAGGTAAAGACATTGGTGGCAAAGATACTGCTTGTCCAGTGGGATACTTTGCACATACGGTCTGTGCGAAACCGCACGATTTTGAAGTTCGTGTTATCTAAGTCCTGGGCTTTGGTTAGAACATTCCGGACGAACGTCTCGCCATCCGTCCGCCCTTGTTGCGGCTCGACTTTCACTATCCCGCTCAGGACTGCCAACAACAACGAAGCGAAATCGGTCTTCACTAAGTTGGTTAACAGTTTCTGTGGGAGATCGATGATGGACGAGATTGCCACATCGTCTTCCCACTGTGACATCCGCCTGGCGGCGTCCTGGACGAGGTCGACAGCAATATGGGGGAGCATGATGTAGCCCCAGTCTGCCGCGGATATGAACTGGCGGATCGTAGCTGCTCTCGAGGCCGAGCGGCGCGCACTGCAGGTCCGCGTTGACGAGCGTGTTGTTGGCGGCGAGCACGAAGGCCGCGAGCGCGCGGCTCGAGTTCTGGAACTCGCAGCCGCACACGTCGAGGCGCAGCGCGTCGGCCGCGGTCGCGACGTTGGCCACCGTGTTGACGCCACCTGCTGGGTACCACTCCAGCACGAGCTGCTCGTCGGGCAGCAGCAGCGCCGCCGTGACTTGCGTGGCGTTGAAGCTCACGTACGGCGAGCTGCTGGTGTTGCGCTCCCAGAAGCGGTAGCTGTAGTGCAGCGTGCCGACGCCGTTGGGCAGCACGTAGTAGGTCGTGAACGTCGGGCCCTTGACGGCCGTGAAGTCGGGCTTGAGCGCGTCCACGCGCCAGCCGCCCGACTGGAGCGTCGTGGTCACGGTGCCGTTACTGCAGCGCGTGCCCTGCAGGTCCGCCGTGTCTAGCGTGCACGGGGTGTCGGTGCACACCTGCAGGCAGCCGCCCAACGGGTCCGGCGTGTAGCCCGCGCCGCACGTGCAGCTCGGGGTGCAGCCCCAGCTCTCCGGGTGCGGGCTCACCTCGCACTCCTCCCGCGCGCCGTGCTCGCCGTAGAAGTCCAGCAGCCCGTCGCCGCAGAAGCCCGTGAGAGTAATCTGCACGTCGCAAGAGTCGGACGCGGGCGAGTACGGGGACGTGTCGCTGCCCACGACCGTGAGCGTGAACGGCGACTGCAGGAAGCTGAACGTGCCAATGTCCGGCGCCGTGGGCGTGTAAACGGTAGTGTCGTACACGCAGTTGTCCGCCACGCCGTGAAAGACGGACAGGTCGTACAGGCCCGACTTGACGGGGATCGTGCCGCTGGCGGCGCACGTGACCACGGGCTTCTCGCGGTCCTGCAGGTCGTACACGACGGCGCACTGCGCCTCGTTGCCCGCCTGGTCCGTCGCGGTCGCCACGCACCGCACCGCCTTGGTCGCGAGCGTGGCGTTGCTCCTGGCATTGGCGCACGTGACCGTGACACTCGCCGGCCCCTGCACGTCGGAGCGCAGGTAATCAATCCCGAAGCCCGCGGACGTGGTCGGGTCCGCGCCGCAAACGCCGGCGTCCATGGCGGTGTCGTAGTACGTCGTGGTGCCGTTGACTTCCCTGAGCACGGGGCCGTTGTGCGGGACGCTGGCGCACAGCACCGAGGGCGGCTGCACGTCGTGCACAAACACGGTGCGCGCGCACGTGGCCCAGTTGCCCGACGGGTCGACGGCGGTATACGTCACGGTGTGCTCGCCGTACGCCAGCTGCTGACCGAAGCCGTACGACGGTGTGACAAGCAAGAAGTCGCGCAGGCCCGGCGCCGCGACGCCGGCACTCAGCACCGCGTTGTCGGCGACGCGCAGCAGCGAGAAGTCGGCCCAGAACTCGTCGCTCATCGTCGTGAGCCAGAAGGTCGGAGAGCCGACCGAAATGTTGAGTTCGCTGCGCGGGCCCGTGTACTCGCCGCCCACGCAGTCCAGAAAGACGGGCGGCGTCTGGTCCACGACGTTGATATTGAACGTGACGGACAACGGCGCCGTGCGCTGCGCAACCTCAACCGGCGCGGTGGAGCTGCTGTTGTCCGCCGTGTCATACGTGTAGTCGTAGTAGCCGCCGTCGCGCACTGAGGCAGTGACGGTCGTGGCGCCAGGGTACAGGTACAGCCACGTGTTCACTTGGCCGGCGACACCGTACCCGTTGTACGGCACAGTGAGCATTATGGGCGCAATGGTCTGGTTGCCGGCCGCGGTGTTGATGTACAGGCCCTCCCATTGTGCCAGGCACGTGTAGTTGCCGCCGCCTATGCTCTGCCACGCGGACTGGCCCGGCCCCACCCCGATCTGCTGCGGGCGGCGGCGGCCGTCCGCGTAGTCAATGTCGCCCGAGTTGTCCCCCTCTGGGTGCTGTGCCACCCGGCGCCGCTGCAGCCAGGCCGTACCAGTAGGGTTCGGGTCCGCGATCTGACCGCTGTACACGGTATTGGGGGGGACGGGCGCGGGGGTCTGCGCGGCCGGGAACGTGAGGTGTTCCACAATCGGGGGCCGCGCGGTCGGCAGCGCGCCCGTGTAGTTGCTGACAAGAGTCCCGGCGGCGCCCAGCCCGCAGTACAGACCAACGTGCTGCGCCGTCCAGACCGCGCCGTGCGGCAAGAACTCGTAATCGTACGCCGCGTTGTCGACCCAAAACCACACGTCCATGGGATGCACCGCGATCGAGCGCCGCAGCACGGCCTGCGGGTTGGTTGTCAGCAGCTCGCCCCCGGTCCAAATATCAGACGGCAGAACTAACTCGAGGTACGGGTCCGGCGCCATGTCGCTCACGACCCGCGGCGGCTCGGTGTCGCGCACCTCGTAATCCACGAGGCACACTGCCACGTTACCCACATCGTCGTACGCGGCGTAGTTGACTCGCAGCGACCAGCCGCGGGCCAGCGCGACCGCGCCGCCCTCGATCTCGGGCGGCGCCGTGAACAGGGCGGGCAGGCGCATGCCGGCCGATGACTGGAGCCCCAAGCCGGCGGCCGCACCGTTCGTGTACAGCATCTCCGCGTGATCCAGCGAGTAGTCCAGGTCGCAACCCCATTGTTGGATGTAATACGTCCACTGCGACTCGCCGCCGGGGTAAGCGCAGAAGGTCGCGTTTCCGTCCACGGTTGGATAGCAGCCGGTCGAGAACACCGTTAGGTCGTCGGGACGGCCCGCGTCGGCGCTGGCGTTGTTGCAGCCCGGCGGCCCCGAAAAGTTGGCATACACCGGGCCCCAGCTAGAATCCGTTTCGGGCACGAACTGGTACCAGCCGCCGCTCAGCAGCGGCACGGTGACACACTGGCCGGCCGAGTTGCTAACTGAGTTGCCAGCTAATGTTTGAAAAGCAAAGGGCGGGCAGGCCGAGCGCCCGGGCTGCGTGCGTTGCACGGCGCGCAGAAACTGGTGTTGCGCGCCAGTGGCATTGAACCGCAGCTGCTCGGCGCTGAGCGGCGCGCTCAGGCCGCCTGCCTGCACCTCACCGGGCTGCGTGTCCAGCAGCACGTGGTACGACCCGAACTGGGTGCCCGGGTACACGGCCTGGCGCGGCACGCCGTGGCGTGCCATGACGTCGGCCGCGACCTCGTCCCCGCGCGACACGCGCGCGGCCGCGGATGCACAGTCCAGGGCCGGCGGCGTGTTGTCGATAATTAGGGTAAAGTTGCACCACGCCAAGTTCCCGGCCTCGTCGTACACGTCGGCGTGCACGGCGTACGTGCCGTCCGGCAGGTAGCGGCGCACGGGCGCGCCGGACCCGAAGGCCGTGGTGTAGTTGAGCAGCAGCGGGCCGAACCGCGACTCGAACGAGTACACGCCGCAGTGCGTGCGGTTGTCGTCGATGTTGTCGTAGCTGTGGTCGCACAGGTCCCGCGAGAACAGCTCCAGCAGCCTCAGGTCGTTGGTGCCGAAGCCCGCCGCGTGCCACGCGTCCAGAATCGTCTGGCTCAGGTTGCCCCCCGCAACGGTGTCGGCGCGGTGCAGCGGGTCCAGGTACGGCTCCGAGTCCTGGCCGCGCAGGCGCAGCTCGCGCCCGCCGGCGCACAGGCCGTAGCGGTCGAGGTTGGGCGGCGACGTATCGATCACGTTCACGGTGAAGTTACACTGCTGGACGTTGCCGGCCACGTCCGCGATCGAGTAGGCCACCGCCCACACGCCCTTGACATTTAGCACGTACGTGGCCATGCCGTAGTCGTACACAAACTGGCTGTGGTTCGGCGAGCCCAGGTCGACGGTCGAGGCCGAGCCGCCCGGCGGCGTGATGGTGCGGTACACCTCGGCCACGCGGTACAAATTCGGCGACAGCGGTGACGTGCAGTCGCACCAGGACGGAACCGTGTAGCCGGGCGGGCCGTACGCGCCGCCCAGCGTGCTCAGCGACAGGAACGCGGCGTCGCTGTTGAGGTCGATGGTCAAGGCGCCGGTCGGGCAGTTGCGACTGATGGGCGCGCTCGTGTCCTGGCCGCAATTGGCGTCCGCGTGCACTACGCCCGTGCACACGCCCGGCAACCCGTTGGGGTCCACGGTGCTGCAGTTGCAGAAGTTGACGCCCTTGCTGGCGTTGGCTAGCCTGCGCCTGCCAATGGCTTTGTGACGCCAGCACGCACTCAAAGCCGTAGCAATGCGCGGTTTGGTAGCAGTCGTTGTCGTTGATGAGGCGAGTGGTGGCCTGGGATTCCAGGCGCAGCGACGCGGGGAAGCGGACCGTGAAGCTCAGCGGCAGCCGGAACGTCTGGGTCACGTTCAGCATCAAGAACCTGGTCCGGCGCGTACAGTTGACGTCGACCGAACCCGACAGCCGCAAGTAGCCGTTGCCCTCGTCGTGCACCAGCAACGTACAATCTGTGGTGTAGCGCAGGTACACGACCTGCTGGTCCCAGCAGGGGTCACCCGACACCCTCGCAGTGGTAGGCAGGGTCTCGTTGCCGCAGAAGCTTTTGGAAACGAAGAACGGCGAGGTCGCCGTAGTAAAACCGCTCGGGGTTTCAATGTTCAGCATGATGGCGGGGTTGCCCTCGAGCTGGCCGAGGCCGGAGCCGTTGGTTAGGATCCTGGCCCTCCAGTTGACGCTTTGTGCAAAGGACAACCCGCAGGTCTGCCCCGACACTACGACGAGCCGAGTAAGGCCAGGGCGAGGGTGCTCATTTCTGGTCTGTTTTGTTTTGTGTGTATCCTGTTTATTCTTTCTTAGCACCAAAAAGAAAAGGGCGGTGCTAGCACAGAAAGCCAAAGCGACGAGAAAGGGAAATTCCGGGGGGGGGGGAGAAGAGGGTAGGGGGGGGGGCTGGCGCGCGCGGCGGCGTGTGAAAAGAAGAGGCCGGGAGGGGGGGGGAGGGGCGCATGGAGAGAGAGAGAGGGGGGGGGGGGGGGGGGGCGCATGGAGAGAGAGGGAGGGTGGGAAGGGGGAGGGACGTTGCGGAATTGTGTGTGTTTTCTTGGCTTTTTTCGTGCTTTTTCGGGGCTTTGCGAAACCTTCTCCCCCCCCCCAAAAAGGTCGCGGGCTTCTTCACATTTCTCCCTCAATTCTTTTGCACGCCTAACTTTTTCTCTCTCTCTCTCTCTCTCTCTCTCTCCATTCGCTCCCGCCACACTGAGTACGTTGGTCACAAAATCTTTTTAATCTTGGGTTGCAGCTACCCACCTTCTCCGTTTTCATTGTTAATGCCTTTTCCGAAATTGTCTCGACAACTGCGTATTACTGCTGCAGGTCTTATGGACCTGCAGTACTTCACCAGGCGCTCTGCAGATCCGGACGCACCTTTGCAAGTAAGGGTCGTACCAGTGATGATATTGGTCCCTCATGAGTTTGTCCTCCCATTCTAGTTTGGCTTTGAGTACGGACCGGTTCCTGTCTAATATGTGTTGCCTGCGGGGAACGTAGGCCGAAGACCACGGCAGGGGGCCCGCCAGCACTTCGAAAAAAGTGTAGACTAGGTTCCAGATGTCATCTCGCCAGCCGGCCGGTTTTTGATGGTGGCTGTCCGTGCTCATGTAGGACAGCGTACCGCCAAAGTGTTTGGGCGGCCGCCGGAGTCTAAGCCCGGAAACACCGAGAGCCCGAGATCTAGGAGGCACACACCCCCGTCGCGTGTGCGCAGCCCAATGTTCTGAGGTTTGATGTCTCGGTGTACAAACCCTTTGCCGTGCAGCGGCCACAATAACATTATAATCTGCGCTAAATGCTCCAGGGCGCGGCACTTGGCGAGGGCTGCTGCAGCAAGTGTTCAAGCGAGTAAGGAATGAATTCCATTACTATCGCGCTGTAGTCCGTGCCCAGAACAAAAAGAAAGGGCTCGGGAAACAGTCCGATGGCGGTGCTTTCGTGGAAAAATAATTCTCGTTGGAAGTCGAATTCCTGTCTGTGCGCGGACCTGTCGCGTTTTGTGAACATCTTGATCGCGACAATGTCATGTGTAGGGTAGTCTAGCAGCAGCCCGCGCGCCACACGTGTGCATAGCCGCCCCTGCCCGCTTCTTCTTGAAACCTAAAGAGGCCCAAGAGAGGAGGGCCGCCCGCGGAGACATGGCAAAACATATAGGAGCAGCGAAAAAGATCTACTAAAGAAATAAATAAAAAAGACCCGTGCTTGGCTTTTTTTTTTACTTGCACAAGGGCGGCGGGGGGGGGGGGGGAGAGTGCACGGGCTGGCAACACACACAAAAAGAGTGAGGAAAGGGCGGGGGGGGGGGGCGGGGTGGAGAAAAGGGAGACCAAAAAAACCATCACGAAAGGCGGGAAGGGCAGGGAAAATGGGGGGACGGGAAAAGAAGCCGCTTGCTTCTTTCGTTCCACTCCCCTTTCTTTCGTTTCCGCCTGGAGACAGAGCAGGCGGGAACAAAGAAAAAGAAAGGCGGAGGAAATGGCGGGGAGGAAGGGGGGAGGGTGGCTGGCACAGGAAGAAGAAAGCCAAGCCCCCCTCAAATTTCTTAGCACTATGAAGTACTTTTAAAAAAGGGGCGCTTTTGTTGTTTCTGGGAGAGAACACACACGCGAGAAAAAAAACAAGATAATGTTCACCATACCTGCGGACGTGAGTGTGTTTGTTCCGCTCCAAGAGGAAGATACAATTTCCGAAAGTGTCGAAAGACCGGTAAAAAAACGAGATGCTAAGTCAGGCACGATCCGACTACCTAAGCCAAATATCTGCCGGCATGGAGGCACCCATGTTGCAAATGCTCCGGGAGAAAATAGAAGTCAACGAATCCACCGTGGGCGAGGAGCTTCTTTCTTACTTGCAAACCTATATGGGCTTTGAGCCGGATCGAGCTCTGCGATTTGCTGCTCTCCAAGGCTCGCCGGGGGAAGCTTGCGCCAAAAGGTTGCAGGGGCTAAATTTACAGCCCAAGGTAGTGGACCCCGCCAGCTTCCAACAGTGCTTAAAAGACAAGAAGATTTGCCCCGCGCTGCCGTGCCTGACCGAGCCGGCGTGCAGTGTTCAGGTGGCCAACCACGTTTTTGACCTGCAGCGAGAAAGGCCCACTAACCCCTTCCAAGACGCCATCGACTCGCTGAGCAAGGGCGGCGACGTGTTCCCGTTGCTTTTAGCGTCGTGCCTGACGATAACGCCGGACGGCACGGTTCGGGACAACGCCGTTAATTATTTCGAGGTGGCCGAGCCAGGCGCTCTGAGCACCAGCACCAGCGGTTCAAGATAAGGATCTGCACGGTGGGCAGCCCCACCATACAAAAAGAGCTGCTTGCGCTGTTAGCGACGGGCGAACCCGTGACGGTTCAAAAAGGCACTGCCTTCACCGTGGCGGAACAAGTCGTGGTTCTAGCCAGTTACGTGTCCTGGATGAATAACAGCTACAACGGAGAGGAGCAGAGCGGCTCTCTGACGGTCTCGCAAGATGTCATCGGCGGCACCTTAGAGGAGAGCGCGCCACACAAATCGTCCGAGAAATCCGAAGACACGTATTTCCGGTTCAGCCAACACGACGGCAGTGTACAGCTTATGCTGCCCCCCGAGACGCGCACTCTGCTAGCAAAGGCGCTGGAGAAGGGCCGGGTCGAGCCAAACAAAAAGCCGAGCTCGATTCCTGCGGATCGTTCAGCAGAGCCAGCCCGCTTGTACACGTGCGTGGTAGCCGCAATAGTCCCGCGCGCCGAACAGGAAGAAGCAACTAGGGAGGCGGGCCTGCCAGCACTGAACCAGAACATGACTACCACCATCTCGATTTCTTGTCCGCACGGGTTACAAGCACGGGCCTTGCCGGGGGCAGAATCTTTGTGCGACGGGTGCCTGCAAAGGATTGCTGCCGAGTTGCCGAGCGTCGACTCCGCCTTGGGCGCGCCCCGGTCGGTCTCCATCCCTATTTGCGGCAAGTGCCGAAAAGCGGTTGCGGCGAGCTTCTCCGGGTCCTGTTGCCGCAAATGCAAGCACGGCACCGCCGAGAATTCTCTGTGCAAGGCGTGCGTGAACGCAGCTGCGGCGCGGTCGGTCTCACTTTCCGTGTGCGATGCGTGCAAGGAAGCAGCTGCGGCGGGCGTAGCCTGTACTGTGTCGGTTTCCGGGTGCAGCGTTTGCAAACACGCAATGGACGGCGCGGCGGTGCCGAGGTTGTCGGTCTCGGGCATCCGGGGAGGTGCTGCGGGTCAGCACTGCGTCTCGCTCTCTCTGTGCGTGGATTGCCAGAACGGATTGACCGGAGCGGGGGCGGAGTCGAGTTGTGGCTCCCTGTGCCAGGCGTGCACGAAAGCCATGGATGGCGCGGCGGCGAGGTTGTCGATCTCGGTTCTCCCCAAGGTCGCGGATCAGCACAGCGTCTCGCTCTCTCTGTGCCCCGATTGCCAGAACGGATTGACCACCGGAGCGGCGGCGGCAGAGTCTGTCTCCCTGTGCCCGGCGTGCACGAAAGCCATGGCCGGCGCGGCCACGAGGTTGTCGATCTCTGGCATCACGGGAGGTGCTGCGGGTCAGCACAGCGTCTCGCTCTCTCTGTGCCCCGATTGCCAGAACGGATTGACCACCGGAGCGGCGGCGGCAGAGTCTGTCTCACTGTGCCCGGCGTGCACGAAAGCCATGGCCGGCGCGGTGGAACAGTCAGTCTTCGAGTGCGACGTTTGCATACAGGGGGACAACCCCGCAGGGGTTAAAAAATCTGTCTCAGTTTCCTGGTGCAGCAATTGCAAGAACGAAGCGGCCAAAGCGGGGGCGCAGTCAGTCTCTGGCTCCGTGTGCGACGTGTGCAGGGGCTGCGTGAGTGTGAGCGTCTCCTGCGACGTGTGCGCAGGTGTAGCTGCAAGCGGCGCGAAGTCTTCCTCTGTTAATCCACGCGCTGATGCGCCCGTCCAACCTCGAACAGAGTCTACCGAGGATGCAAGTGAGTGCTTTCACTGCGGCTGCGAGACCGCGCGCAGGCTCGAGACCCGCGGGCCAGGGGCGCGTGTTCAATCGGCTCCTTGTTTCGACAGCTTCGAAGTTACACGGAACTCCGGCGGGGGGCAAGAAATGCGTCTTCGGGATGTCACCAGCGGCACTTGCTTTGACAGCATTAGCTTCGAAAAGATACTCCCAGTATTCAGCGGGGGGCTGTACCAGACCTCCCGTTCGGGCGGAGACCTCGTGTACAGGAAAGACGAACCCTACGCCGTGCCCAAAGAGTTTCTGGAAGACGGAGGAATCTTTTCACTCCCAATATTCTGATCTTGGTAGTAGTATTTTGTGTCCGGACTATTTCCTGTTCCGGTTTGGTTTTTTTTCTTGATGTTTTCGTCAGAGAAAAGCCACACCCCCCCCCCCTCTGTAAAAAAAAAGATACAGGAGGCCGGGGGTCTACGAAGGGCAGGCACGTTTTTAATTAAAACAAAAAAAGTTTTGCTTTGTAGTTCTTCTTCTGTCGTTCTCTTTTTGGTCTCGGAAGTGAGAAAGAATCTAGGAGCGCTCTATTTTTTCTTTTGGAAACCCTTCTTCCATCCTCTCGCTAGCCGAGAGGGTTTCGGCCGACTACTTCCGGACGTTTCTTTCTCGCCGTTTGGCAGGAGCGTTTCTTTTTCTGTAGCTTTTGCTGCTTCTTTTTCAAGCCTATCGAAGTGTCTAATTTGGCTCCTAGCCAAACGTTCTTCTTGGCACTTGTGATACAGCCAGTAGCTAGCATACGCGAGCACACCAAAGGTGCCGATTGGTATTACTACGAGCACCAAGAACGCCAAGGCGTAGCGCACGATGTACTTGGTCGTCCAGGCCGCCCGTTTCAGGTCGCACACGACGGGCACGTCCTTGGAGCCGTCGGTGTGCACGTAATCGCCGGGCAGGTGTGAAACAACTGGTTTTCTTTGTAACAGAACCCGCCCAGAATCTTGGGCCGGGTAAGCTTGCAGTCGGGAGCGCCGGGTGCTACGCAGTCGAAGTCCAGCTTGGTCGCGATGTCGGCCGCGCAGTCGACCGCCTTCTCCACCCATTTGCCTACGTCCTGGAAGAAATTGGAGGCACCGTTCTTGAACGCGTCCCAGCGCGACGCAGAAAACGCCCGCACCACAGTGCGCCAAACAGAGCCGCGGTCGTCCGGGAACTTCACGACGGGCACTCGTATAATCTCGTCTATGACGTACTCGCTCGGCACGGTCGAGCGCACGTAGCCGCTCACGACCGACTGGAACAGCCCGGCGTTGGCCAACGAGGCCCCGAGATCATGGATCTCGTCGGACCAGTGGCCCCATCTGGCGCTGGCGTTCTGCAGCGCCTTGTCACTCACGTTAATCTTGCCTATTTCCCGCCGCGCCGCCTCCAGGTCCTTGTCGAAGTTCGACAGCACCGACTTGGTCTGGTTGATGGTGGCCTCCAGCTGCCGGGTGAGCGCGTTGGCATTCGCGCCCGATTGCCGCAGGTACTCTTCGTTCTGGGCGAACGAGGACATTAGCACAGCCCGCAGGGCCGCGAGCTCTTGCTCCCAGCCATTCAGCAGGCCCGCCAGGACCGTGGCGTTGCCGGCCTTGATTACGTCCTGCAACAGGTTCGACGTCGTGGCGGCGGTCATAGCCGCTACCAGGGCCGCGACCGTGCCGGTGCCGGCCGCGCCCGTCTGCATCTGGAGCCACATGTGCTCGATCGTGTCCTGGGCCACGCCGCCCGCGCCGCCGGCTGCTGTCGCAAAGAAGCTCTCGACATTCTGGGCGCCGCCCGAAATGTCGAGCGACAGCGACAGGCACTCCAGGGCCGGCTCACCCGACATTTGCGTGCCAACGACGACGCGCAGCCACAGCCCGCTCGTCCCGTTCGCGAGCGCCGCCGCGGCCGCCGGGTTGTCGGTGCCCGGCACGTCGACGAAGTACAGGCCCTGCGCGGTCGGGTACGCCAGGTCGGACTGGGCCACCAGCGTGTGGTTGTTGTCGCGCCACACCTGCAGCCGCATCGGTCTCGCCGCGCCGGCGCCCGCGTCCAGCCCCTGGCGGAAGCGCAGCCGCAGCCCGGGCTCGCCGGCCACGGGCGAACGGGGTTCGATTTGTGCACTGCCGTCGATCGGGCACCAGGTCGCGACCTCGTCGCGGCGCGCGAAGCTGGTGCCCGGCACGTCGAAGCTCAGGCGCGACGACCAGTTGAGCGGCCGCAGCGGGAAGCGCCCGTCCGCGCAGCCCACGTTGTCGAGCGTCTGGCCGCCGAGAAAGTTCAACGACGGCCACCAGTGCGTGCGCAGCAGCCGGCACAGCGGGCCCTCGGGCGCGCCGTTCTGTTCGCAGCGCCTGCGCTGCCACGGCACCCCGTTCAGCAGGCGCTTGCGCGAGTCCACGGGCGAGCGGCCCAGGCGCGTGGGGTCCAGGCGCGCGCTCAGGTGCTGGCGCTTCCAGAACTCGGCCTGCGTTTCGCCCTGCACGGTCGCGCAGTTGCTCAGGTGGTGCGGCACGCAGTCGCCCACAGCAGCAGCAGCAGCACAGCCGTCGTCGCCGGCAGTAGTGCAGCCGAGCGGGAACAGCAAGTGCCTGTTCTGCTCGACGGCGCCGCGCTCGTCCTCGGGGAAGAACATGACGTAGTCGGTGTAGCGCAGCGCCTGGTTCGGGTGGCCGCTGACCTCCTCGGGCAGCACGTCGTACACGTAGCTGTAGTTGTCGCGGAGCCCGCACCAGTGGTGCAGGCACGACAGGTAGCCCAGCACCAGCACCGACTCGGCCGGCAGCTGGTGCGGCACCAGCACGCTCAGATTCTGCGTAAAGGTCACGCCCGAGTCCCAATTTCTCAGCTGCAACGTAAATCTCTGGCGCGTCTCTACGTGCCTGAGCTGCCACAGCGGCAGGAGCCTGGCCGTGCTGAAGCCGGCCGTCAGCGTGTCGCAGTTGGCCACGTCGGGCGGCACGGTCCACGCGCTGTCGCCGAGCGCGGGCGGGACCTGCGGGGCGCGCAGCCTCGCGGGCGCACGGGTAAAGAACGGCCGCGGCGACATGTCCACGTCGTCGGGCAGGTCGCCCGCCACGTCGATCAGCACCTGCGTCATCTCGCGCTGGCGCAAGAATCGTGTCGCCTGCTGCGCCGAGTAGAAAAGTACGTACGGCAGCGTGGCGGCGTTGGTCGTGTTCGAGCGCCGCCGCAGCAGCGCCGACTGGGGCTCGATGTCGGCCCAGTGCGTGGAGCAGTACTTGTACACCTCGTTCGACGGCTGCCGCACGGTCTGCCAGGGCCCCAGCAGCGGGACTGCGTCCGGCTCCAGCTGCAGCGCCAGCTCCAGCAGGTTGCTGTTGAAAAAGATCCGGCCGTCGGGCGCGCTCTTCACGGCGGCGGCGCACCACACGCGCAGCAGCTCGCTGAGCTCCTGCTCCGACGTGACCGTCTCTCTGCGCGCGCCGCGCAGCAGCCAGCCGCCATAGAAATCATTGGTCAGGTCAGTGCCCACGGCGGGCCCGCACATATCTGTGGTTGGCTCCACCGCGGCCTCCTCCGCGGCCGCCGCGGGCTCCCACGGCGGGATGTTGGCTTTGCGCAGGCAGCGCGTGCGAACTATTTCCAGCCAGCAGTGGCAGGCGTTGTCCGGGCGCGGCGCGTCTGTGCCGAGCGCGGGCGGCTCGCAGCCCGGGGGCCCGAGCAGCCCCATGATGTCCCTGAACGTGAACCAGTTGTCGCTCTGCTCGAGCAGGAACTGCGGGTCGCAGAAGAAGCGCACGGTGTTGAGCAACAACCAGCGGACGCGGCCCATGCCCGAGTTCACTGCGTGCTGTCCGTTGAGCTTGTTCGCGTAGCTCGCCAATTTCCCTGCCTCGTCGGCATGGTTGCCGAGGGTCTTGTTCCAGTATTCGGCGATCGTCAGCGGCTCGGCCGACAGCAGCCAGGAAGGGTTCAGGTCCTCGGTTGTTGGTGTGTAGGTCTCGTAGTTCCAGCGGACCTCCGGGTCCTGCAGCGCCCAGTTGTACAGGTCATCTATTGTGGCGGCCTGTAGAAAATCTGAAAGCAGGGTGTCCTGCTCGAACTGGATCACCACCGTGAAGCGGAACCAGTACGGGTCGCTCGGGTCGTTCACGCGGGCGAAGCCCAGCGGCGGCACGCCGCCCTCCGCTAGTGCGTGTTGGACCGCTCGGCCGCCTGCTCGGCATAGGCAAACAGAATAGCCGCGAGCGCGCGGCGCGAGCGCTCCGACGTCTGCAGCTCGCGCACCTCAGCCAGCGTGGCGCGGGCCATGTCGAGCAGCCCCGCCAGGTCCACGGTAAACTCGCCCATCAGCGTGCTCTGCACTCTGCTCTGCGCCAGGAGCGCCAAGAACAACTCCTTCACTGCGTTGGTTTCCTCGTTCATGGACCCCTCGAACGTCTGCAGATCCAGGAACGCCGCGTTGGTGGTCCTGTTGAAGTCTTCGAGCATGGACTTTTCGTGCAGCACGAACGCGTTGATCGTGTCGTTCAGGCGCTTGAAGTCCTGCGAGGTGAGGGTTTCTACCTGCTGTTTCTGGGTGTTCAGTGTGTGGATGTTCAGCAGCAGCTGCTGCAGCGTCTTGTTCTGCTTCTTGCCTACATTTGAGAGATTCTGGAGCGCGCTGTCGTAGATCTGCGCCGTCTTGTCCAGCGTGGCCTGCAGGTCGCTCAGCCCCTTGAAACCGCTGCTGAACGCGCGTGCAAAGTCTTGCTGGGCCTTGTCCGAGATGGCCTCCGTGATTCTCTCGTCGTAGCAGTTGCCCGTGCCGGGCGTATCCCCGACGTGAGGAGCGCCCATCGTGCTCGCAATGTCGAGGCAAACGCCCGGCGACGACGCCGTGCCGCCGCTGGGCACCGCACAGTACTGGCCGACGTCGCACGCTTTGGCGCAGCTCAGGGGCGCGCCGCTGTACAGGGCACGCTTGGCCGTGGCGGTGCAGTTGGCGATGCCCAGCATGCAATTCGTGTCCGAGGCGCCTTGCAGGCACATCCTGCTGTCTATGCAGAACCTGAACAGCTCCTTGGACATGAGGTTGTACGCGTAACACACGTAACGACCGGGGAAGTCGGCGTTGAGCTCCTTGCATTCCGCGTCTCCGTCGGGGCAGGCCTGCACGCCGTCCGACACCTGTTGCAACCGGCGGCGCCGCCCGCCGTTTTGCTCGGCCTGTTCCTGGAGGGCCTGCAGCGAGTAATCCGTCAGCGCCGACTCCCGTTCACTCGCGCCCGCCAGCTGCGCCTCGTTCTGCAACTGGTTGCACACGCTGAAGGTGCGTGTGTTCGAGCCCTCCGGCACGTAACCCAGCAGGTTGCGTTCTACGACTGACTCGGGCGGTGCCACGGTTAGGGTCCCCTGCAGGAGGCCGCGCAGCCCCGCGCCGATGGCCGCCCCTTCGACCTGAAACTGTAAGACGCCCTCGGCCTGGCTGGAAGGCAGGTCATCCTGGTCGAAAGAAAGCTCGAGCAACGTGGAATCCCCGCCCTCCGAACTGCGGTAGCTCGACACTACGTTCAGGGCTCGGCAGACCGTCGCCAGCACGGCCAGCGCTAGTAGCATGGGGAGAGGGGGCCGCGAATTAGGAGAGGAGAAGCAAAACCAGAGAAAAGAAAAAGGGAGGAAGGGAAAAAGAGGTGCGGGTGGGGGTAAGGGGGAGAAAAAAAGAGGTGCGGGTGGGGGTTGCGGTGAGAAAGGGGTTTGCTTTTGAGAATACCAGCAAAGAAACTACGGGGCAAAACAAAAAGAAAAATCCCTCCCCCCCCCCCCCCAAAAAAAAGAAGGTGTGTTCCACTTGCTTTCTTTTTTTTGCTCCCCGACGTCGTCGCCCTTGCTTGCCTTCCCCCCTTTTCCGCCAACTTAACTTCTTGAGTCTCCGGGGCTTCCGGTATCTCGAGTGTCTTTTGGACAGAGTCTGGTACACCGAGTGTACTCGTGTCTATAGCAGACACTATTGAGTCCTTTGGCGGGGGTAAGGTCCGCTGCTTCTTCGTAGGAGGAGACCTAGCCTCTGGTTTCGGCTTCCTCTCCTCCATCGCCTTCTTCGCCTTCCTATTCGCATCATTTATCATATTAGCTCTCGAAGGATGAACTAGCAAGTGCTTACTAACAAAGGAATCGCGTAACTTTGGGATCCCATTTTTTCCCAAATTTTCTAAGGTTTTGGCTGGTTTTTTCAAAACTCTCAGGATACGTGTAGAAACGATGCCGATGCTAGGAAAACTTATTAAAACGATATTAAAACATGTTTTTATTAATTTAGACTGACTTTGACTTCACTTCAACAGTACTCCGGAGGGCGGTCCGGACCTGTCTGACATACGTATTTTTCGAGTTTTCGTACATGTCAAATCAGCGGGTTTTGATAGCAAATTCAAGAGCGATGCAGGAAAACATGTTTTTAATGTTTGCAACTATTTACTATTGCAGTCTGATCTCATTCTAAGAATGTTTACGGACTTGGAGCCACGGGCGCAGACTTGCACTGACTCAGCAGTGTACTACACAACTACACCCAAGTCAGAGCATAGTTGTGCGTCCTCTGCTACAAAATCAGCGTAAAAGGGCAAACAATCGATATAATTACTAAATTATCATTATTTCCTGACATTTCACTTATTGTCAGCCATATAGAATGACTTTGTGACTTGACTTGGGCGTGCGTGCTGTCACACAGCGAACGCTAACCCAAGTCAAGGCACCGACAAAAAAGTGAAGGCACAAAGCGGCATAAGCGGCGCAATATGGCAGGCAATTGATATATAACTACTAAATTAGAAATACTAGCTAAAATTTCATCATTGACAGTCATATTGAATGACTTTGTGCCTTGACTTGGGCACCGACAAAAAAGTGAAGGCACAAAACGGCATAAGCGGCTGTTTTTTTTTGGTAGTCAGATCAAGTACAAATCACTAGATAGGGGCACTCGCGCTGTTGAGTCTACTGCACAAGCACATAATGATATGTATAAGACAAGGAAAGCAAAACAAGTTCAATACCTGGTTGCAAAAGCGTTTGACCTGCTATGCTAACGGCTCATCGTCGTCATCGGAGTCAGTGGTACCATCCATGCCGGAGACAGGGTCCGGCCAATTACAGAGCTCGCAGACATCGCCTCCTTCTTCGTTCAAAAACCCACAAGTTGGGCATTTCCAGGGCCAGGAACCAGGGTGTTGAACACTTGGTCGTCGCGCCCGCTTGTGGGCGCGACCTCTGCCAGCAACGTGCTGTTCACTTGCTTGTGCCCCTTGCGCTCGCTTTTGAGCGCGACCTCTGCCACTGCCTGCGGCACGGCGTCCTCGTCGCCGTCCCCTCGCGCGATTGCCTCCGCGTCCACGGACGATTCCGCTTGCAAGGGCTGCCCCTACGACATCATATCCTACATACTATGGGAAGCGACACAAAACAAGTACCTTCAGGGTCAGGTTCTGGCTGGACCGCGGGAGGCGCTTTCTCATCGTCGTGCTCCTCCAGTCCGCACGCACAGACTTGAAAATGTTCCCATGCAAGATCGACTAGCTTCGGCTTGAGGAATTGCTTGCGGTCGGCGTTTTGGCTTGCCACACCGTGTAGCCGCAGCCACTGCTTAAGCTCCTTCACAACCATGTGCTTAGCCTGAAAAGCCTCCTTGTCGGAGCACTCCTGAAGAAGCAGTGACACCTTCCTCCATGGCTCAGTGGTGTTTCCGAAAGCAATATCTTGTGCCAGCCTTTCGTCGGCTGTCAGCTCCCGGGCCCCTCGCCATGGCGGATGAGCCGGCGGGTTCCGATCATTGCAAAAGTATGTACGGGGCAAGGACTGGAGCTCCTCCGGAGTCAACTGGTGAAGTGCTTGGATTTTTTCCGCTCGTTGTGGGGGCAACTCCATCCAATTGGACGGTAGTTCGTCGACAACACGCAGCTCAACTCGCCATACCTTCCCCGTAGCGTCGACACACTCCATGTGAGCTGGGCGGCCGGGAAGGCCGCCATCGCCATATGCACCGTCAAAGTAAATTCGAGTGAGGTTTTTGGCCTGTAGCATTTCCTCAACCCACTCTCTCTCCTGTGCAGATTGGTACTTGGCCAGAGTGCGAATGTCCTTCTTCAAGCGAGGGTTGACAAAAGCACCAACGGGCAGCTTTGGAGGCAAATTGCTCGCTGCAAGACAAGAAAAAGTTCAAACAAGTATAAAATCAAGTTGCGCGATGAAAATGATAGAAATTAAAAAAAAAAAAAAAAAAAAAAAAAAAAAAAAGCGGTCTGACCGGGGCGATTAACAAAAAGCTTGATGGGATCCCCCTTCGGGTCATCGTTGACCCCATGCCACTCCGGCTGAGCGGCGCCCCACGTCTTGACTTCCGCAGTCGGCAGAGCGCCGGGTTCCGTTTTGCGGATGCGCCAGGCCAAGGGTCTAGCGTAGTTCTTGAAGTGTTTGTTCATACACGGACTGTAGAGGGTTTGCCAGTCGTAGTTACAAGTCAGGAGCATAATCACGTATCGCTCCCTCTTCGTTTTGAAGGCCAGCAAGAGTTTGAGTAGCGCTTGAGCGAGATTGGTGGTAAGAAAGGTCGTGTTCCACCCTATTTGCATGACTCTGAAGTCCTGGTCATCGCCATCGTGGCCGTGCCCCTTGACCATACGATTACTCTGAAACTCACCGTACACGTCGTTGGCCACAACATGACAGCCGAATCCCAGCATCGGCCATGCCACGTTGTCTCCGGCGCCGTCCCAGTACAAGTTCAGTTTCCAGGCAGGCATTGTCTTGGCCTGCCATAGCTCCCAGTGAATCATAGCGGCAAGCATCGTGATGTTACTGTTAACACCCTTGTCCACTGCCCCCTCCAAATAGGCGAAAATAAAGTGCGTGTCAGTAGTGTGGCACGTTGTCATCCCGATGCAAAGGCGGAATACCATTTTGCCTTTGAAATCCTTGGAACGTCGGCGACATGACGGAATCTTCACCGGGGGCTTCATGTCAGTCGAAATGACCAACGAATGCTGGTCATGAGGAGCGCTTTTTTTTTTCTGCCATGCTTCCAGGCGGACCTTTCTGTGCATCTAAATCATACGATTGATATGAGTATTGCGTGATGGAGAGAAACAATTTACCTTGTGGTGCAGCTGATTGCGCCGGCGCCAATCTAGAGCCTCGGCTGTACTCTTGAAACCCCTGGCGTGCTCGGCCGCAAGTTCGGTGCAGATATCGTCCTTAGAGAAATCACCCGCTAAATGTGATAACAAAACAAATAAAGACAGATGTGACGGCCGAAGAAAGCAAACGAGCAAACAAGAATGAAATTAGCACAGAGAAATGGAAATAGATTGTACCTCGCATGAGCGTGACATGTTTGTAGTCTGTGCGCCATACTTCGTTGATGGTATTATCGTCAGGCGGCTGTAGATGATTAACTCGCTGAGAACCACCAAACCGCTGACACGCCTCCTTCCAATGTTCTCGAACGTACCGATGAACTCCCGCGTCGGATGCCATTTCCTGAATCTTCCATTTGCCGTCGGTACAGATTTCCGGGTCGATGGAAAAGCGCTCACAAAGCAGAATCGAGACAATGTCGGAAACCTCAGCTTGGGTACTGTTCAGTTTGATGTAGACTGAGGCGTTGTTGTCGAGAAGCCTGCGTGCCCTTGCCAGCACAGCGTCCCCGATAGCAAATATTCGCTGCCACATTTCTTTACAAACCTCCTCAGTCTGAAAGAAGTACTGGACAGAGCCGGAGGGTGTCGACATAGCTTCCAATTGGCTGTGAACCCAGGTATAGAGCTCTTCTAAGGAAATAGAGCATGTCTTTGCTCTCGCCTCCATCACCTCACGTGTGTCAATGAAAGAATAACATTTCCATTTCGCACAACACACTGATTGAACAATGTGCTCGAGCTCGCCATACGTCATACCCAAATATTTCGCAAAAGCAGCAGGCCGCTGCAATGGGGCCTCGCGCTGATTTCGGCTTTTCATGCGGTATGGTCGAAGTGGGTCCGCTCTCGGCCGTACAACACGCGGAACAGTCAGCTTCATGCTGACGTACAAAGGCAGGTGTGATTCCTTGACTTCATCGACGTTGTAGGCGGGGCGGAAAGGCGGCAGTGCGCCAGTCGAACTCCGCTCAGAACCACCATCCGTATTGCTGGGATCTTCTTCCCACTCAGCCATGATTCCTTCAATTCCCTGTAGTAATGGATCATGCGATGTAAGAATCAGAAATTGAAAGCGAGAAAGAAATGTATGTGAGTATAGCTTTGGAATTAGTGACCTCGGGAGTTCCTGTGGGGACAAACAGCCTCGTATGCGCGTGACCCTCGTCCGTGTGAACTGAGCTGGAATCAGAGTCCGGGGCGGAAGAATCTGAGTCCGGGGCAGGCAAAACCGTGTGCATATCAGTAGCCTGTAATTTTAAAGGTTTTTATGCATATGTGTCAGAGAGAGAGACAGAGAGAGAGAGAGAAGTAGCAGCTACCCTTTCTCCCTTCACAACTGCATTGTAGGCAAACATAGCAGACTGCCCGTCTCCGAACGCGATGGTGCTCGACCATGCTCCCCGATCATATGGAGTGATCTGGACAACAATAATAGCAAACAAAAAAATCCTTAGATTGACACGGGCGCAAGAATTATTCTGACCGTTGAACTAGATGCGCGCTCAAGAATAACAGTTGTATCAGATGACTGCCGCTTCAAGCTGTTGCCAGAGTCGCAAGGAACTGTAAGCTCATCGCTGAGACTCTCCAAAAGTTTGAGCTTTTTCTCCTCACTCATCGAAACTGACTTTGTCAGCGGCTGAATACTGACAGACAAGCTTCGGATGAGTGCTTCCTTCTCGGACGACGACAGTGAAATTGACTTCGGAGGCAATGGATATTCATCTGGAGGCACAATAAAAAAAAGCTGGCGCCCTTCCGCCCTGTCAAGTGCCCACACAGGAATAGTTTTCCCGAGTTTGAACGATGCAGCGTCCTTCATCCAGTCAGGATGTCCATCGCTGGGGCTAGTAGTTACTGACAAGTTTGGGTTCTCTCGGTACGTGAGAAAAATTTGCTGGTTCTTGCCGACTTCATGTGTCAGTCTCACTACTTGATCCAGCTTGCACACCTTGGCATTAGACGATCTGGTCCGGCCGTTGAAAGCAACACAAGCGCTGTTGAGTAAATGCATAGGATTCCTGCTGTTTTTGCTTATGAAGTCGATAGGCTGCATCCCAACACATAGAGTATTGTAAACTTTCATGGTGTAGTGCTGTGCGAAAACAGCGTCAGTGTCCGGTCCCAAAGGAATTCCGCCAGGGCCCAACTCTCCCAGAGCGAAGCCAGCAGGCAGCGCTGTGTCTGCGAAGACACCAACACCGCCTTTTCCTTCCAAATATCTTACAGATATCGGTGCCTTCCTGGCGGTGTGCAACATACTGGACATGACCACACCTAAAAAAAAAATCAAGACAGAAACAATTAGAAACAATTAAGAAAAAACAAAAACATCATTTTCTGACGTTTCACGCGAGTGAAGACAAACAGGGACGGCGTTTGGGTAGGAGAGAAATGTAAATGGAACTAGACAGAACAATACATATACATGTGGGTGGGGGGAGGGGGGGGGGGGTTGGTTGTTGAGCATGTATAATGTAGATCACGAAGAAGAAGGAGGAGAAGAAGAAGAAGAAGAAGAAGAAGAAGAAGAAGAAGAAGAAGAAGAGGAAGAAGAAGAAAAAGAAGAAGAAGCAAACATAGAGAAAAAAAGAAAGAGTAAGAGAGAGAGAAAGAGAGGAAGAGAGAAAGAGAGAGAACCAGGCCTGGTTTGAACCAGGCTGATGACGTGCTGCTCGATGAGGATTGCGGTTGACTATACAACTGCTAAACAAACAAAAAACACAAGAAACGCCATCAGTAGTAGTAGTAGTAGTAGTAGTAGTAGTAGTAGTAGTAAAAAGGAAAGGAGAAGAAGAACAGGAATAAGAAGAAGGACGAGGAGGAGGAGGAGCAGGGAAAAAAAAAAGAACAAGAATAAGAATAATAATAATAAGAAAAAGAAAGTGTAAATGAGTCTATGTATACACATATGTCTGTACGCATGATTGTTTTGCTGTGCTACTGGAAGAACAGACAGGAAAAAAAAAACCATCATGATTCCTGCTTAATATAAGCTTTAAAAATATAAGAAAACATAAAATTATTTACAATTTTTGTATATCAACTGCACACCAACTGCACAAATCTTGGCTAATTTAAAAATTCAATCATGGCCAACGACAAAGGTTTGTGCACAGCTATTATAAAAACAAATACACAAAACAACAAAGCACAGGCATTCCGGCTCAAGTTGAGCTTCAGAAGAGCTGGAAACATAAAATCGTTTACAATACTTTGGTTTCCCCTGCACACCAACTGCACAAATCTTGGCTAAAATTCAAACATGGCCAGCGACAAAGGTTTGTGCACTGCTATTATAAAAACAAATACACAAAACAACAAAGCACAGGCATTCCGGCTCAAGTTGAGCTTCAGAAAGAGCCGGAAACATAAAATCGTTTACAATACTTTGGTTTCCCCTGCACACCAACTGCACAAATCTTGGCTACAATTCAATCATGGCCAACGACAAAGGTTTGTGCACTGCTATTATAAAAACAAATACACAAAACAACAAAGCACATGCATTCCGGCTCAAGTTGAGCTTCAGAAAGAGCTGGAAACATAAAATCGTTTACAATACTTTGGTTTCCCCTGCACACCAACTGCACAAATCTTGGCTAAAATTCAAACATGGCCAACGACAAAGGTTTGTGCACTGCTATTATAAAAACAAATACACAAAACAACAAAGCACAGGCATTCCGGCTCAAGTTGAGCTTCAGAAAGAGCCGGAAACATAAAATCGTTTACAATACTTTGGTTTCCACTGCACATTCAATGCACAAAGTTTTGCTAAAATTCAGACATGGCCGACCCAGAGACTGTATCTTCAGATTGCAACAACGGAGCTGTTTTCTCAGACAAAATTCATTGCAAACGAAAGGCCACACGCAAACAACATAGTGCAAATGTTTTCGTGGCATGGCACCAGCCGGCTGGACAGATAGGCCTCATAATCCAACCAGAAACGAGCGTTTTTGGGCTTGTTTTTGTGCATCGTTTTCTGCTGCCAGACCCAAGAAAAAAAAAAGCAAGATCATTCCGGCTCAAGTTAAGACTCACCAAGAGCAGGAAATATGTTTTCATTTCAAATCTTGCAATAATGTTGGCGTTCTACGTGCAACAACGTGGCGCTCCACTACCTCCTCTCGAGAAAAAATTTGGTGTTGTGGTCGTACTTTGAACAACTTCCCGTAAATTCTACTTCAACCAACTTACCCGCCTTCTCTTGATCCCGCCTACCCGTCGCCAGTGTGTGAGTCTTCACTCTCCCCCGTGTCCAAGTGTCCTCCTTCTTCTTCTTCTTCTTCTCTTTTCTGTTCTTCTTCTTCTTCTTCTTGTTTCTCTTCTTCCTCTTCTTCTTCTTCTTCTTCTTCTTATATTTTCTGTTGTTGTTGTTGTTGTTGTTCTTCTTCTTCTTCTTCTTCTTCTTCTTCTTCTTCTTCTTCTTCTTCTCTTTTCTGTTCTTCTTCTTCTTCTTCTTCTTCTTCTTCTTCTTCTTCTCTTTTCTGTTGTTGTTGTTGTTGTTGTAACTTGTTGTTGTTGGACTGGTATACATACATATACACACATACATCCATACATACAAACATACAAAGATTCATACATACATACATACTTCTTCTTCTTCTTCTTTTTCTTCTTCTTCTTCTTCTTCTTCTTCTTCTTCTTCTTCCTCTTCTTCCTCTTCTTCTTCTTCTTCTTCCTCTTCTTCTTCTTCTTCTTCTTCTTCTTCTTCTTCTTCTTCTTCTTCTCTTTTCTGTTGTTGTTGTTGTTGTTGTTCTTCTTCTTCTTCTTCTTCTTCTTCTTCTCTTTTCTGTTCTTCTTCTTCTTCTTCTTCTTCTTCTTCTTCTCTTTTCTGTTGTTGTTGTTGTTGTTGTTGTTGTTGTAGATTGTTGTTGTTGGACTGGTATACATACATATACACACATACATAGATACATTTTATTACATACAAACATACAAACTTTCATACATACATACATACTTCTTCTTCTTCTTCTTCTTCCTCTTCTTCCTCTTCTTCCTCTTCTTCTTCTTCTCTTCTTCTTCTTCTTTCTTCTTCTTCTCTTCTTTCTGTTGTTGTTGTTGTTGTTGTTCTTCTTCTTCTTCTTCTTCTTCTTCTTCTTCTTTTCTGTTCTTCTTCTTCTTCTTCTTCTTCTTCTTCTTCTTCTTCTTCTTCTTCTTCTTCTTCTTCTTCTCTTTTCTGTTGTTGTTGTTGTTGTTGTTGTTGTTGTTGTTGTTGTTGTAACTTGTTGTTGTTGGACTGGTATACATACATATACACACATACATAGATACATACATACAAACATACAAACTTTCATACATACATACATACTTCTTCTTCTTCTTCTTCTTCTTCTTCTTCTTCTCCCCCTCCTCCTCCTCCTCCTCCTTTTCCTTCTTCTTCTTCTTCTTCTTCTTCTTCTTCTTCTTCTTCTTCTTCTTCTTCTTCTTCTTGTCTTTTCTGTTGTTGTTGTTGTTGCTGATGTTGTTGATGTTGGGACGGGGGGAAGCTTGCTGTTGAAGCTGACGACGGACGACAACAAGGTCCGGGAGGGAGCCTTGGTACTCAACGTCAGGCTGACCAAGTACCACGATTTTCTGTTGGGCCCCAAGACGCAAGTGGAAACCTGCGAATGGGAAAAGCAAGCGCTCCTGGGTCTCTCTCCCCCCCCCCCTCTCTCTCTCTCTCTCTCTCCCCCCCCCCTCTCTCTCCTCCCCAGTCCCACCCTCACGCCATCCACTGTCCCTTGCAGGCTAGCCTTGATCTTTCCACCGGATTGGCGCAAAAAGGGTCAAGCCGACAGAAACCGAAGTAAAAATTCCTTCTGCCTCTCTCTCTCTTCTCTCTCTCTCTCTGACAGGTCTCTCTCTCTCTCTCGCCCTCTATCTCTCTAATAGTATTTCTGTCATTGTCTTCCTCTCCCACCCCCCCTTTTTTTATTCTTTCTTTCTTCTTCTTTTTCTTCTTCTTCCTGCAGTGTCTCTCTCCCCCCCCACCTCTCTTTCTCTCTCTTTTGTTGTTAATATTGTTGTTATTATTTATTGATTTGTTGTTAATTTATTCTTTCTTTCCTCAATTTAGGCACCAAACGCTACATCATGGCCGTTCGGGAAGTCGACACCACCGGGGACGGGGTTGCAGACTCGAAGCATCTGCAGCTGCTGGGCTTTTACGTTTTCAACTACAAGCGCTCCGTCTACCTTGGAGATTCACCCTTGGACTTCGACAAAGATATAGCCCCCTTGTTTAAGCCGTACGTTGGGAATCCCACCATCCCCCCCCTTCTTCGCAAGTGGAGAAAGCTGGAGTTCCTTCTGGCGGACTGTGCTGCCGAAGCAAATGTACATACACACATTCTTTCTTTTCCTTCCTTTCTTTTTCTTTCTTTCTTTCTTTCTTTTTTTCTTTCTTTTTTTCTTTCTTTTTTTCTTTTTTTCTTTCTTTCTTTCTTTTTTTCTTTCTTTGTCTTTACCTCTCCCCCCCCCCCACCTTGTCGTTTAGAAACTCCCCAAGTCCAACTCCGCCGCCGTGACTATGCCGCGAAATTCTCTCAGGGTCAAAAACCTCAAAAATGGTCAGGCTGTTTCTTGCCTTGCCTGGAAAGTCTGAGTTTTATGTGTGTGTATATGCAGAAACTACTGCAGGCATGGACGGAGACGAGGAGGAGGTCGAGGAGGTTATAATGCCGGAGCCAGCAACCAAAAAGCCCAAGACCAACAACAAAAGTAAGGAAACTCATTTGATTTTCGTCCATCGTTGCATATTGCTGCTGCATTTATGTCCGGACTTTATGGTGTGTGTCAATTATGTGTAGAAACTCCGTCGGGGGGCAAGAAGCCCAAAGACAAGTCCAAGTCTGTGAGTAAGGTAAAGCTTCTAATATTACATAATCTCACATAATCTGCTTTAGCTTTCCGTATGCAAACGCTGTTCGCTTTTATTTCTGCAAATACATTGTGGGTGCAGAAGGCGGAGGAGGAGGAGGAGGAGGAGGAGGAGGAGGGAGGAGAAGCGCCTGCCTCCCTTACCGCGGGCCAGGTTGAAGCCATGCTAGCGATCGCACTAGGCAAGCACACTCAGAACATAACTAAGTTGTTAGAAGACAGACAGCAGCAAGAACGGGAAAGACAGGCAAAAGAAGCACAGGAAAAAGAACAAGAAGAAAAACAAAAGCAAAAAGCAGAACAAACAAAACACAATAAGATAAAGGGTAGTAAGAAAAATACTCCACGTGTGCAAGAGGCAGATGAGGGCGAGGCAGAGGATGGTGAGGATGAACCGGTTGAGAAGAAAATCACCAAAACCGGCAACAAACCACAACCTCCAGCAATTGACAAGGAGGATCTGTTGGAGAGAATGGTAGAGAGATTGTGTGAGAGGGTATGCATAGCGGTCACGTCCGGATCCCCTGCACGCAGCACCGCTGCCAGCACTGTCACCAACTTGCCAGCCTCGCCCGCCGGAGGCAACCCATACTTTGATTTCGCCTTGGCGTCCATGGCAATGCGGCGCTCGTAAAGGTACTCGGTCGCTGCATGTTGCCTTAAATATTTTGTCTGTTTATGTAGGCGACACTGAAGGCTATGTGATGGTGGGGGCTGTTAGTCAGTCAGATCAAGTTCAAATCCAACAAGAGCTAGCTGTCTTGGATGGGCAGCTATTTTTTTACCTTGAAAACAAGTAGAAATACAAACATCGCCGCTTATGCCGCTTTGTGCCTTCCCTTTTTTGTCGGTGCCTTGACTTGGGTTAGCGTTCGCTGTGTGACCGTGACAGCACGCACGCCCAAGTCAAGTCACAAAGTCATTCTATATGGCTGACAATAAGTGAAATGTCAGGAAATAATGATAATTTAGTAATTATATCGATTGTCTGCCATTTTACGCTGATTTTGTAGCAGAGGACGCACGACTATGCTCTGACTTGGGTGTAGTTGTGTAGTACACTGCTGAGTCAGTGCAAGTCTGCGCCCGTGGCTCCAAGTCCGTAAACACTCTTAGAATGAGCTCAGACTGCAATAGTAAATAGTTGCAAACATTAAAAACATGTTTTCCTGCATCGCCCTTGAATTTGCTATCAAAACCCGCTGATTTGACATGTACGAAAACTCGAAAAATACGTATGTCAGACAGGTCCGGACCGCCTCCGGAGTACTGTTGAAGTGAAGTCAAAGTCAGTCTAAATTAATAAAAACATGTTTTAATATCGTTTTAATAAGTTTTCCTAGCATCGGCATCGTTTCTACACGTATCCTGAGAGTTTTGAAAAAACCAGCCAAAACCTTAGAAAATTTGGGAAAAAATGGGATCCCAAAGTTACGCGATTCCTTTGTTTTACCTTGAGGCTTGTGAGGCTGTGTGCCTTCACCTTCACGTCTGGGAGGAACGGAACCGTTCGTATCCTGTTCATCAACAGTAGGCATAACTGTGACTGTCGGATTAAAAAGAACAGTTTTTATCTCCTTCTCTCTCTTCTTTTCCTCTCTCTTCTCCTCCCGTCAGTCTACGACGACAACACGCTCACCTGAGCCGGTGTCTTCGTCTTGACGTCCCCCCTCCGTAGCGGTATAAGCTTGCTGGGGGTAGTTGGAGCTGGAACTGGTGCTATAATTCCAGTATCCGTGTCCTCTGGGAGGGCGCGCTGGGGTCCGTCCTCCCCTTCCACGAAAGCCTCGTCCTCGTGGTGCCGCCCCTCTTGGTGTCCCTCGGGACCCTCGTGACGATCCTCTCGTCTCTCCTCCTCCTCTAGTCGGCGCCTTTGATCGGCCCGATGTCTCTCTCTTCTCCCTTCTCTTCATTCTGTCAAGGAAGTAAATGATGGCCTCCCGGAACTCCGCATCCGAGACCATATTCGCATTCCACCTCCCCTCCTCCAACTCCTTCTTGTACATGGCGTACATGGTCTTTTTCATGCCTTCGAGCTCTCTAAGGAAAAGATTTCGCTGCCTATCATCAAGAGGGTCGTGGCTGAAGAGGCAATTGCCTACTCCTTTCTGTGCCTCATGCTTACACGCCATGTAGGAAAAATAGCGGTAGCACGGCGTCGGCTCATCTCTCCCCCTCTTGAGACCTGCCGTTCGAGTTGCATGTGCTGCTTGAGCACCTCCAACCCCCTGTGTCGCGGCACTGGAGAATGACTCGGTGGCCGTGTCCAATTCGGAACACGCGTCGAGCACCTCCTTGAACAGGTCGTCCGGCGGAGTAGCCGCTACAGTCCTCTCGTATATATTCGTTTCTAAAAAATCCGCCGTCTTCACCGCCGTGAAGGTCGGACAGGACTGTATGATCCTTGCGAGCTTGCTCGGGTGTCGTGTACACAAAGCACTCAGGAAGTACAAAATGATAGACTTCCGGCTATAAAAGAGCCCGTACTTGGCGCTGACCTCAGTGAGGATCGCTGCCAACCTCGTGCCAATGCCCAGCCCTTCGTTCACCTCTTGAAAAATCTCAAACCCAATCAAAGTACCAGTGCACAGGTGCTGATACCCATGAGTTTTAAAGTATTGCAAGAGGACGGCAACTGGCACCGTGCATTGCAGGTCTGAGGCTGCTCTCCTAGCCGCCACCTCTACCGCTCTCATCGCCTTGTATTCCCCAACATCAAACCCTTGTGTGATGATTAATGGGTCCAACAAGGTGTACAACGCCTCATACTCCTGTGTTTCGTCCGTTGGATGCTGCTTCATACAAGCATCAATTCTTCTGAGCTTGTCTCGAAGGTTCGCATCCGTGTCCTTCTGACTCGCTGTCTCTGCATACAGCGTCAGAGCAGTGGGGTCCGTTCGGCCGCGCCACAGAACAGTTGCGACGCCGAGCCAGCTAACGAAGCCAACAGAGCGGACCTCTGGTGCCGGCGACAGCACGACCTCGGCCACACGCAACGCGGCGGCGGTGCGCCGTGCGCACAACAACGACCTGATTATGCGTGCTGCGTCGCCCCGCCGCTGCTGGAGCCTGGTGTCTGCAAAAAAGACCACAACGGCCGCAGTGCCTCTGCCGACCGCTCTTCTTGCGACAGGGCACGGAACAGCGACCACCAGCTCTCACACATCAGTTCCGTGTGAGGGGGGCCGCCCGCGCCGGAGGCACGGACCGCGAACTCTGCGCGCAGGCGTGTGAGCACTGCCCGGACGGACCCCGGGCGCTGGCGTGCCAGCGCCCCGAGCACGGGCGCGTAGGCGCCCCGGAGCACCCCGCTCCAGCACAAGTATGACAGCTGTTGGCTGCGCACGGCCCGGTCCGCCAGCACGGCTACCCCGTCGGGGGACGTGACGCACACTAGCGCTTCTTCGTGCAGGCACGGCCCGTGCTGGCATTCCGTACAGACGCGGTGCATGCCCTTGTGCTAAACGTTGGCTAAAACCTCCCGTTGGGAACAAAAAAAGAGGTTACTTCGTCCGTCGTTTTCTCGAGGATTAAAAGCTCGGACGAATTAAAAACAAACAGTAAAGAGAAGAAGAAAGAGGTTCGGCCGGCGGGGACAAATGGAAGGAGGGGGGCGAGCACCAGAAGACATGGAAGGCCCCCGCCGAAGAAGCTTTCCGTCCACAAAGAAAGGGGTCGGACCCCTTCCCTCTCTCCCCCCGCGCCCCTCAGCTGAGCAGCCCCCTTGCCTGCAAATGGCCCGGGGAAAAACCTTCCGCTTCGCTTGGCGTCGTCCTGTTTTCCCCTCCCCCCCCCCCTTCCCCTCCGTCGATTGCAGCAGAATTTTATTTCTTGCTTTCTGTTCGTTTTGGCGACATTTAGCAAAAAAAGCAAAGAAGAGCAGACAGAAAAACAGAGCAAAAAAAAGAAATCCCTGGGCTGTCCGGCCGCATACATATACACTCGAGTGTTTGCTAGCGTCCTTGGCAGCGAAAAAGAAGGCCGGGGCACTTAGCAGATGTTGTCGAATAACGAGCAGCAAATACAAAAATTTCTAGCAAGGGAGGCCGCCGACCTGGCCCGGACCCGTGCAGCGAGCATCGAAAAGTTCGAGCTGGAACACAAGCTCAGGTGCAAGGCCTGCAATAAAATCCTAGAAAGGCCGAACCTGGATCTAGATAAGTTGAGATGCTCTGTCATGCGTTGGAAACCCTTTACGTTTTATACAACCCAAAAAGATCCAACCGCAGATCACTTGCTAGCTATGACCGCGGACCAACACGACGGCGGCGTCTTGGATTCACAACTGAGGCAGGCTTTTCCCACGGGCATACCTTGCTTGCAAATGGACAAGCAGGCATTTGATAAACAGTACCAGGGTGCGATCCGCCACGGGGCTGACGACGTTATCCTTCTCCCAACGATAGGTTTAGCCCTGAAACGCCCCACCAGGGGCCCGCCAATAAAGGAAATGCGACATACCTCGTTGGGCAACCTAGTGGATGCTATGCAGATGCAGCACTACCTGAGCAGCAAGCACGGGCTGGCCCCCAAAGTGCACGGCTGCTTGTTTATGAGCAAGGGCGGCGCGGCCAGGGTAGCGCCAAAGGCCATAGACACCACCGCAGGTAATTATTACATCGTCATGGATTATTTCAGTGGTTCGTCCGGGAAGGTTAGGACCCTGACCAACGTTATCGAGTCGGCTAAATCTGAAACGGAGAAGGCCCGACTCACCGACATGATTTGGAAGTTTATTGAGAGCGTACTGGGTGCGTTTAACACCGCCCAGGTGCTGTATTCCAACTTTGGGCCCGATAACGTGGTACTGAACCTGCAGGAGAACAAGCTTATGCTAGTTGGCATAGATCCTTTCTTTTGCCTCCGCTTTGCTCCTGACCCCAGGGTCCGGTACAGCGAGATTACAGACGCCCGCATACAAACGTCAAACCTGCTCAGCATTCTAGCCAACAGTTACAGTAAGTTGCCCCGGGAAGTTCTCGTCCAAGCGCTTGCCCAGGTTCAAGAAATGTGTCAATTTGAGAAAGGCATCATCCAAAAATGCGCCACGTGGTGGCTAGACGATCTGAAATTCTGTGGAGACAGCGAAACAGAATTCGTGCACGGACCCTGTCTCAGGGCCGCGCATCATATGCACAAGCAAGCACTGGTAGCAATGGATACTTCGCCTCTGGGCTGGCTGAACCAATTTTCTAGATCTTCACTTGTCAAACAGCATGATTTGAATTCCTGGAGTGTCTACGGTGCCCGTGATGTACTGTCTTTATTTCGTGATGACAAAGTGAGGTTGATTGATCTAGAAAATTTTATCATTGCCATTCTGCGCATAATCATCCACAGAGCCGGGCCAATGCCTGCCAGTGGCGGGCCAGGGCGGTGGACAACCCAACACGTCATGCCTTTGCAATCTGCACCCATTCCCAATCCTGTTTTTTTCATTCCCCTGCTAATCCAAGACAAAATCCGGCAAGAGCAGGCAAACGCCGGAAAACTGAACAACTTGAACAAAAAAACAAAAAGGGAAAGAAAACATGAAATAAAGTATCCCGCTTCTCTCGTCGTGCTCGATCATAGGCCCGGACAAATCAAAATAAGACACACGGTAGGGGAAGAGAAGGAAGATAGGAGGGAGAGAAAGAGCAGGGTGAGAAGACGCAGGACAGCCGCAAGATACAGAAAAGGCAAAGCATAGCTCGGAGAAAGGGAGGATGAAATAGACAGAATAAAGAGAGAGCAATTGAGCGCAATGGAGCGGGGTGGAAGAGAAATGGGAACGGGGGGGGGGAGAGAAGGGGGGCGGGGTGTGTGTGGCCTGGTCGGAGTGGGGGGGGGGGGCCGTACTTCTTGTGCGGCCCCCCCTCCCAAAAAAAGGACTTAGCAAGCGCTTGGAGCCGGGGGGAAAGGCAAAGGTTTTCTTTCGTGTACAAAATGAAGAAGAAAAAGCGGCCGCGCCCCTGTCGCGACATGCCCCTGTCGCGCGATGTGGTCATGCTTGTGCTCAGCTTCCTGGAGCTCCGACATTTGTTGGCGCTGCTTGGTGTGTGCAGCACGGGCCTGTGGGGGCACAACCTCCTCCGCTGGCCCGCGCGGCTCGACCTGCCGTGCTTCCCCACCGCCGCGGGGCGGCGGTCGTTAGCACGACACGGCAGCACGCTCGGCCCAGTGACAGTCAACCCGTTGCTGGCGGGGCCCGCGTCACCCGCCGAGTGCGCGCGCCATTTCCCCTGCACCACGAGCCTGCGCGTTATCGGCTGGAAGCACGCCGCTACCACGGCCGCCATGCCGCTACCACAGCTGCGCGAACTGACGCTAGACTGCTGTGACCTGGGCTCCGTGCCCTTGCTGACCACCTTCGGGCCCCTGCTACATCTGCACACCCTGCGGCTGCACTGGTGTCGCGGCATAGGCAACCTGTGCTTTCTGGCGCGCCTGCCCTCGTTGATCTGTTTAGACCTGTCCGGTTCGTTCTTTGCACAAACCGAGTACCTGCGCTTCGCGACGCTCGCGCGGAACCTAACCGAATTCTGGGCGCCCGACCGCTGGCGCCCTGACGTTTGTCTGGGCGGCCTGCGACAGTTGCGCGCGCTGCACCTGCCGCGCTCCAGGGCCTTTAACCACCTTGCGCTCGTGCACCTGCGACGCCTGCGCGGGCTCCAAGAACTGTCCTTGCTGTACCGGGCCTCTACGCCGCAGGAGCTGGGGCAGCTGCTGGTGTTGGTCAAGGACCTGAAGCTGCGCAAGCTGGCGCTGGAATCGGCGGGGCCGTCAAATGATGCGTGGCTGCACGTAGACGCGCGGCTCTGGCAGGGCTGCGTGCTAGAGGAACTGGTGCTCACGAATGCCGAGCTGCCCTCGTTCGGCCCGCTGGCGACCTTGCCCCGGCTGCGGTCGCTGGAGCTCAGGGCCGTCAGCCTGCAGTCGCTAGAGGGGCTGCCAGGCGGGCTGTGCCGAACGATCGCCCGGGACAGCCGGCCGGGCCCTGAAACATTGCTGAATCTGAAATGGGACTCCTCCAACGGGCCCGAAGAAGGGCCGAACCAGGCAAACCCGAGAATCCTCCCGCAGAAATCTGTCCTTTAAAAAAAAGAGGGGCGCCAGTTCCCCTCCCCCTTCCTGGCCCCTTAGGCCCCGCCCGTTTGAAAACGACCGGCAAAAAAAATGTTTGCCCAGACAAGCCCGGGGGCGGAGAGCAGCCGGGCTTGTTTTGTTCAAATTGTTTAACTAAAAAAAAGGAGACTCTTTGTTTTTCTTGTTTGCTTTTATGCTGAAATTCCCTGCCGACCTAGCGGTTCCATGGGCGCTTAATCTTGTAGCCCTCTTGGCGCATCTAGCGATCTTCATACTCCAGCTTACGGGCCCCCTAGACATAGCCAGGGGCCTGCCACCGGCGCAGACCGCTATCGTCACACTGACAGTAGGCACTTCGCGTGACTGTGCGGTTCGTGCCGCGGGCTGGCTGGAGCAAACTGCCGCGGGGCCGGGCATCTCGCTCTGGAGCCTGTCGGTGGCCTTCCACGCCCTCACTACCGCAGGCCACGCGGCACAGCTGTGGCTGCTGTGCTGGAAAAGTCCGCTGGTGTGCCCGGCCGGGCGCTGGCTGGAGTACTCGGTCACCGCCCCGCTGATGCTGCTGCAGCTGCAGCTGCTGGCCGGCGAGCGCTCGGCCTCGGCGCTCGCGGTGTCGTTCTGCCTGTGCAGCCTCATGGTCTGGGTGGGCGGGCTGGTTCCGCTGCTCGGCCCGGCGGTGTTCTGCACTTTTGTTCTACCGAATGAAGTGCAAACGCTGGTCCAGAACCAAAAGACTGCCATTCAAGTGTCGTGGAAGACCGTCACACGGGCTTGCTGGGCGCTGTCGTGGGCGTTGCTGGCCCTGTCGTTCCTGCCGCTGTGGCTCGCTGCGCACGGGGTCATCGGCAGCCTGGATGTTCCTGACAAGACCCTCGGCCTGATCCGGCTCGCTATCTGGTCGGAGTCTTTTTTCTTCGCTTCTTTTGGTATCTGGGAGGCCCTGTGCTACGAATGTTTTGTTTGCTGTCTCCCAGCAAAAAGCTGGCGGGTGTGGACCGAAAGCGGCTATTGCCTCCTGAGCCTGTCCAGCAAGATGGCTCTCACGGGGCTGGCCCTCGCGTCGCTGCGGGGACAGTCGGCCGAGTGGCTGCCGCAGCCCGGTTGCGCCGCTCTGTGCCCGGACTAAAAAAATTTCATTGTTCTTTTTGGTAGACCGAAAAAAAAAGCCAGACAAAAAAAAACAGATTTCTGTGTTGTACTGACGGGCCTCTCCAATTAAAAAAAAGAGCCAGTGATTTTGGCCTTCTGTGTATTTCACCTTGCCTTTTCCCCCTCCCCTTGCCTTTCTCCCCTTGCCTTTTCCCCCCACCCCCGGTTAATTCTGGCCACCGTTCAGTTCTTTCTGCCGGCTTCTTCAGTAGCTGAAACTTTCACAACCCTTCTCCAAGAACGACGCCTCAACCCGGCTGACCTGTTCCAAGCTGCCGTCTTCCCGCGCGGCCTGGCTGTGGGGCGCTAGCCTGATGGTGGGAGGCGTCGGCGACGCTGCCATTGGCAGGTTGGCGAGGGACTGTTGATGCGAAGCGGCGCTAGAGTCGGGCATTTGCGTGTAGGCCTCCATGACCGCGCCAAGCCTCGAACCGCGCGGGCCCGCTGCCAGTTCTTGGTCAGGCGCCGCGTCGTCGTGGCAGACGGCGCCCTGCTGTGGTGCGCTCTGGACACGCACGGCCTGCGTGGGCTTGAGGTAAAGCCTTGGCCCGGAAGAGACCTTTTGCAATTTGGGCAGCAGCTGCAGGGCTACGAGGCAGAGCCATGGCGTGGGCAGCAGGGCGGACATGAAGCCGAACGTCCACCGTACGGGGGCCCCGCCGCGTGGCAGCTCTAGACAGAGCCACAGCAAAAAGTACAACGCGTGCAGGGCGGCACAGCACGCGGAGGCACACTGCAAGCAGCACAGAGTACGCCTGGCCCGCGCCGCCCGCGCCGAGTCGCTCGCGCCGACCGTCCGCTGCAGCGCGCGTATCCGCGAGTTGCTGCTGAAGAACAACCAGGCGCCGTACAGCTGGGCGGTCAGCAAGAAAGCCCTGGGCGGCCAGTGGTTTTCTGTGGCGGCGGCGAGCGCGGCCGAGGCTACGCACACCGCCAGGCGCAGAAACCTCATGTCATGGCACCGGTTGCGAAGGTTCGAGGGGGCCAGCCCGTACGGGTAGCGTTCTACGCACTCTAGCCACACGTGCCACGCCAGCGGCAGCAGCAGGGACTGGTACGCGATCTGCCAGAGCAACCGGTGCCCGTCACAGAGCAGCAGCACGGCGGCCGCGTGCGCTACGGTCCAGAACCACAGGCGCAGGGTCGTGAACACGGCGACACGCCGCCGCCGTCCGCTGTCGGTCGCCAGCTGCAGGCACAGCACCCACGCCATGCCGCACAGGAACGCGGCGGCGCAGGCGATTGACATGGCGGGGCTGAACAACATGTTAGGCCGACGAGGGACAAGGGCGCGGCTGTGATTTTCTTTACAGGTCGGTTCGTTTTGCTTTTGTTGCTGTCGGCGGTATAAGAAAGCCGGCGGTGGGGGTGACTGGTGTTCAAGAGAACAAAAGGAACACGCTAAGAACAGCCAGAGCGTTCGTTTTTGTACTATTTTCCTTAGCTTTTAAAAAAAAATTTCACCCCCCCCCCCAAAAAAGAACAAAAAATGGGCGCGGCGAAAAAGCGGGAGGGGGGGGGATGCCAAGAAGGCATCAGGCCCCCCCCTCCCCACCCTCCTCCGCCCGTTTGCATTTTGTTTTCTGGAGTGTTTCTTTTCCTTTTTTGGAGGCCCCCCCCAAACACCCCGATTCGTGGCAAGGACGAAAGCTGTGCCAGCGCCCAGCAAAAAAGGTCGATGTCGAGCCACAAGAAAAGAAAGCTGGCGCAGCCAGAAACCGCCGAACATCCGCAGAACCCCCTCGAAGTGTTCGGGGACCTGCTGCACAACGTGGAACAGCTGTACAAGACGTCTGGCGACCGCTTCACACAGCAGCGGCAGGACGACAGGGCGAGCCTTGAAATATCACGCAACACGGAGGGCAATGGCAAGCTCTCGCTGACGCTGGTGAGCACGCACACCAAGTGGCGGGGCCTGCCCGAAGCGAGCGCGGGCGCGCGGCGCCAGCTCGAGGCCGAGATCAGCAGGCGCAAGCAGGACATCAGGGCCCTGAACGCCGAGAGCGAGGCGCTGCGCCTCCGCGTGGAATGCGACGACGAGCAGGAGCACGACCTCGGCTCCCGGCTGTACCAGGTGCACCAAGTGATCGGCCGGCACAAGCAGGAGTTGCAGAGGTTACGCGCCCGAACCGTGCTGGAAGTCGAGGCGGACGTGGACCACGAGGACCGGCGCCTGGAAATCACGCTCTCGACGCTGTCGCGGACGTTCACACAGAAGGCGGCTGTCCCGGCCAGATGCGCGCGGCTGTACGTGTTTGGCGGCTACGGCGGCGGCGCGCCGGGCGCCCACGACCGGCTGGCGGCTACGCACTGCTACAACCCCAAGAAAGACGTTTGGACGCAGTGCGCCAAGCTAAAGCAAGCGCGCTCGAGTATCGCCGGCGCAGCGCTCGAGGGGCGTCTGTACGCGGTCGGGGGGGCCGTGTCCTTGAACAACACGACGACGACAGCGGAGAGGCTGGACTTGAGCCAGCAGGAAAAGGGCTGGGAAGCTATCGCGCGCGTGCCACACGAAATCGTCGGTTCCAGCGCGTTGTCGTTGGGCGGCAGCCTGTACGTGCTGGGCGGAGCTTGCAAGGCAAGTACACCAGTGACGTGTTGCGCTACGACGTAGTGGCCAACAGCTGGTCCTACTGTTGCGGCCTGTCGCGGCCCAGGGGCTACTTGGGCGCGGCCAGCGTGGGCGGGCACGCGTACGTCTTCGGCGGCATAGACAACGACAACAAGATCCTCGACCACGCGGAGAAGATGGAGCACGACCGTTGGGTGGCGGTGGCGTCGCTGAAAGTCGCTCGGTGGGGTTGCTCGTCGGCGGTACTGAAGGGGCGGGTGTACGCCATCGGGGGCCTGGCGGTGGGGGGCCGCGTGCTCACGTCGGTTGAGCGCTACGACCCGGCCCTGGACGCGTGGCACGAGGTTGCGCCAATGCGCGAGGCGCGCGAGGACTCGTGCGCGGCGGTACTTAACGGCGAGCTTTACGTGCTGGGGGGCACTGACGCGAACCAGGAGCCCCTGGCCAGCGTAGAGCGCTATAACGAGGAACAGAACACGTGGCAGTGCGTGGCCAGTTTGCCCGTCAGTCTCACCCTGGCCGGGTGCGCCGTCGCGTAATTGAGAGAGAGACTGTTCGATCTTGTTAGTAGAAGAATTTAATCTTTATTAAAAAAAGAAAGAAAAGAAGCAACACGCCGGATCCTCTCTTTGTTGGCCGGGGGGGGGCCTCCGCCCCGCGAAATTGACGCTAGTGCCTTATCGCGAAAGACCACGACTTTTTACTTAAAAAAATACGAGTCGTTTCTCTTAAGCACAGAAATTCACTACTTTTCGTTTGCGCCGCGCTCTCCTTTTCTTGGTCCGCCTGGCACTGCGCACTGCTGCTAGGTCTAAACGAGCCTCCAGGCATCCGGACTTGGCGGCCCGGGTTAAATACACGACCGCCTTGTCTAGGTCGCGGGGCTCTCCGATCCCGTCCCGGTACATCAAAGCCTAGCTCGTGATTGAAGTCTTTGGTCTTGCGACCGAGACACTACAGACTGTTCACGACACAGTCAATACCGCACACATCCTGAATGACTTTCGCTTCTTCGTGTAGTTTCAAAGCCATCTCCTCCTGTATCTTTCTGCCTTTCATAATCTGTGAGTATTTTGTATGTTTTTCAATTTTTGCTTTTACTACAACAATTGCTCTGGCTAAGCATATGTTGTCTGTATTATTAATTTGAATTACTCCTCTCTTTTTATATACATCCAATTTATTAATTACTTGAAGCCTCGTTCAGCCCGTCGGCATTTCAACAGATTTCAAAACGAATCTAAACTTATCCATATTAGATCCCTTTTCATCTGTATAAAGGCTTTCGTTGCTTTGAAATAACGCTGACAATCTTTCCAAAACATCTCTGACAGAAATCTGATTAATAGTCTTCAAACCAGTAGATACAGCTCCATAGTAATCTACAAACTTGATACTTACACTAACCATACTACTTTGCATCTGTCTTTTGATAAAGTCATTCAGTATTATCTCAATGAACTGTAGAATATCATTCATACTAAAAGAAGTGAAGTTTCCAGTAAGCCTAACCCAATACTGGCTTTCATTACTACCCAGCACGTGCTTCTTTCTATCAACGTGTTTGATTTCGTAGTTCGCATACCGCATTAGGTCTTTCACTTTTTCTTTTCTTTCTCTCACTTTCGCTTCAAACTGAGGTTGCTCATCTACTGGTAAGGATGGTGCTTCTGGCATAGCATGAAAGTAAACAGCACCTCTTACTCTGTTCAAGTAATTTTGGGCCGTTGTTGTGTCCACCTTATACTTTCTTTTATACCCCTCAGGTATTATGTAAAGCACATCATGACCCCTGACCCTTTTGATTTCATAATTAATTTTTTGTTCCCTAAATCTGTCCAACCTATACTGAATACCGTTGTAAGTGTGTGTCTCCATCGTTAGTCAGTGTATATATAGGAAAATAAAATTTTCAAAAATAAAAATTAATTATCTCAATTGTCTGCCCCGCCGTGGTCCGCCGTGTGATCTCCGTGTCTATATATACGGGGGCCCTATGTTTAGATGGAAATTAGGGCGGGGCGGGCGGTGCTGGCGGGGCTGGCTGGGGCGGGCGGGGCCGTATGAATTTTTGATTTCATATGTCTTGCTTTGCTACTCCTATTTATTTCAGCTCCACACTCACACTTGAATGTTTTCTTCTTCCAATTCCTTTTCTTTTCTTTTTTGATTTCTTTTGTTTCCTTATCATAATTAACTTTCCATTCATCATACTTTGGTTTTACTTTTTCCTCGTGGTATTTCTTTGCTTCTTCCCTTGCTTGTTCTTGGGTTCTTCGTTTTCCAATAGTAAAACTCTTAAACATCGTTTTACCTCCTTCTCTCCATTGAACTTTTACCATCGGTCTCTTTTCATTATTCTTTATCATAATACATCCTTTTGAAATAGTAAATCTACGATTTTTCTTTTTTTCAGCGTCCTCGTTGATCATCGTGTATGTGTCTTTATATTTTAACAGTATTATTTTAAATATTAATATCCGTTGCCATTTTGTCCCGTGCGGGACGGCCGGTGTATGTCTCTGGTGGCAGAGGTGGTATGTCTTGAAAAAGTGTCTTGTAGTGCGACAAAAAAACTAAAACGAACGACAGAGAAAAAAAGCAAAAAGATGCGTCGCACAAAATTAACGATCGAACGACGGAGAAAAAAAGCAAAAAGATGCGTCGCACAAAACGAACGATCTGTCGCATTGAAGTATTGGCTGATGAATTCTATTTTACTTTTGTTTTTGGTTCCGGGCTCATTTCCTTTTTGCCTGTTGCCTTTTTGTCCCGGCGGGCCGGTGTGCGTCTCAGTGGTGGGTGGGGTATGTCTTGAAAAAGTGTCTTGTAGTGCGACCCTATACTACTATTCATACATACATACATTGAGAGAGAGAGAGACAGAAACGGAGAGAGAGAGAGAGAGAGAGAGAAGAGAGATAGAGAGAAAGAGAGAAAGAGAGAGAGAGAGAGAGAAAGAGAGAAAGAGATCGAGAAAGAGAGAGAGAGAGAGAGAGAGAGAGATTTAGAGAAAGAAAGAACGAGAGAGGGAGAGAGACAGAGAGAGACAGAGAGAGAGAGAGTGAGGGAGAGAGAGAGAAACGGAGAGAGAGAGAGAAAGCATACATACATACATACATACATACATACATATGTATGTACATACATACGTATACATACATACATACATACATACATACATACACTAGATACACTAGATACATACATACATACATATATACATATAAACATACAATGTACATACATACAAACTTATATACATACATACATACATAAAATTTTTCTGTCTGTCTGTCTGTATCGTATTTTATTATTTAATAACCAAATGCTTACTCGGAAATCGTGAAAGATGAAAGGTATGTATCGTCCGAATTCGGTACCGGTACACTTGCCTAAAAACAGGACTGCGGTGGAATACATGCCTTACTACTAGCCTTATCTACTTCATGCACGTGGACCTGATACGCCGCACCAGCATTTCCGGACAGGTTCCACACGTTTTGCAAAACCAAAACCTATAACACATTTTTGAGAAAAACAAATGTCATGAACTAAACCAATCGTACCTGGTTTGTCAAGGGGAAGTGCAAGGGAATAGGAGTGGAGATGTTGTAAATATTATAATTTGTCGCAAATAAGATATTGGTAAAAATATAGGAAGTAAAGTGGTGAATTTGAAAGTGGAGGTGGTAGAAGTCGTACTGATAAAAATAATAAGTAAATTTAAGAGAAGTGTTAAACGAGTGGAAGTCGAAGCAGTGGTGAGTAGAAGAGGTCGTCAAGAAGTCGACGAAGTTGAAGAAGAAACAGAAGAGGTACTAGGTAGTCACTTAAAAGTAGTAAATTAGTAGTCAACGTCTAGTAGAAGAAGTAGTCAAAGAGGAAGTCGAAGACTAGGTAACAGAAGAGGAATCAGTAAGAACATTATTAACGGTAGGATCGAGGAAGTCTAATGTACAGGCATGCAAGCTCATGTTGGAAAGGCAGAAAGGAAGCCAACACCATAATAATAATAATAATAATAATAATAATAATAATAATAATAATAATAATAATAATAATAATACTATATCTGAGGCGTACTGATGCAGCTAATGGCATATCCTCAACGGACATAAGCCTCCAATACCCTTGTTCGAGGTCCTCCACCCCCCCGTGTCAGTCTCTCGCCTGATGATCGGGGCCACCGATGGAGCTCCTGAGGGCAAGACTGCACTAAGCCGAGGTTATTCCGCAGTCCCAGCAACCTCTTGCAAGACGTCACCGAATGTGCAAGTGCATACACCAAGCGCGGTTGCTAGAGCTGCCTCGAAACCCCACCCATAACAATCTGGTGTCTGCTGGGTCCTGGGCTATCAACCAGCATATGCGGAGTTTAAGATCTTTTACGCGCGCAACGACCCTCCTCCCCAGCATCTACCACCAAAGGGTTATGAGTTGGCGTCACAGTTTAACGCCTTGAGGCCATTGGGCTGGAAAATAATAATAATAATAATAATAATAATAATAATAATAATAATAATAATAATAATAATAATAATAATAGTGCTTCTCTGTCAATGGCTGATGCATTTCTGCTCATGCGCCTCCATCGTCTCACCCGTGAGGGGAGTACGAAGAATTGACGATAGGCTCTAATGACACGTTCCAACACTTCCAGACGGTCCGGTATGTTCAATGAAAATACTGGTCCAGACGGACCGGTATGTTCAATGAAAATACTGGTGGCACCGACGGGAATCGAACTGGCGACAGGGCCCAGATGGTAGAACTTGACCACTGGGCTATCACGGTGTCCAAAATAATAATGATAATAATAATAATAATAATAGTGTATCTAGTGTATCTCCTGCCAATTGCTGAGCCAAAAGGCCATGTGCATCCAGTCCTCCATTCCATAAGGAAAGTCTCCACACCAATCGGTGGAATAAAGGAAGTGACGGCATAGAACATTACTCTAGGAGCTTTATACCAATCAGCCCATGGAAAGGACCGATGGCCTATGTACTCCCTAAATAATAATAATAATAATAATAATAATAATAATGATAATAATAGTGCTTCTCTGTCAATGGCTGATGCATTTCTGCACATGTGCCTCCATCGTCTCACCCGTGTGGGGAGTACGAAGAATTGACGATAAGCTCTAATGACACCCCCGCAAGGGCAGTTCCAACACTTCCAGACGGGCCGGTATGTTCAATGAAAATACTGGTCCAGAAATAGACCGGTATGTTCAATGAAAATACTGGTGGCACCGACGGGAATCGAACTGGCGACAGGGCCCAGATGGTAGAACTTGACCACTGGGCTATCACGAATGATAATAATAATAATAATAATAATAATAATAATAGTGCTTCTCTGTCAATGGCTGATGCATTTCTGCACATGCGCCTCCATCGTCTCACCCGTGAGGGGAGTACGAAGAATTGACGATAAGCTCTAATGACACCCCCGCAAGGGCAGTTCCAACACTTCCAGACGGGCCGGTATGTTCAATGAAAATACTGGTCCAGAAATAGACCGGTATGTTCAATGAAAATACTGGTGGCACCGACGGGAATCGAACTGGCGACAGGGCAATAATAATAATAATAATAATAATAATAATAATAATAATAATAATAATAATAATAATAATAATAATAATAATAATAATAATAATAATAATAATAATAATAATAATAGTGCTTCTCTGTCAATGGCTGATGCATTTCTGCACATGCGCCTCCATCGTCTCACCCGTGAGGGGAGTACGAAGAATTGACGATAAACTCTAATGACACCCCCGCAAAGGCAGTTCCAACACTTCCAGACGGACCGGTATGTTCAATGAAAATACTGGTCCAGACGGACCGGTATGTTCAATGAAAATACTGGTGGCACCGACGGGAATCGAACTGGCGACAGGGCCCAGATGGTAGAACTTGACCACTGGGCTATCACGGTGTCCAAATAATAATAATAATAATAATAATAATAATAATAATAATAATAATAATAATAATAGTGCTTCTCTGTCAATGGCTGATGCATTTCTGCACATGCGCCTCCATCGTCTCACCCGTGAGGGGAGTACGAAGAATTGACGATAAGCTCTAATGACACCCCCGCAAGGGCAGTTCCAACACTTCCAGACGGGCCGGTATGTTCAATGAAAATACTGGTCCAGATGGATCGGTATGTTCAATGAAAATACTGGTGGCACCGACGGGAATCGAACTGGCGACAGGGTCCAGATGGTAGAACTTGACCACTGGGCTATCACGGTGTCCATAATAATAATAATAATAATAATAATAATAATAATAATAATAATAATAATAATAATAATGCGCGTAGCATGCAGAGAACACATAACAATCAAAGAGACAGGAAGGGAAGTCAACTTCCAGGAAAGCAGGATATTTACTATTGTTTAGGTTTCACAGCCCGAGATACCATCATCCTCTGACATCGACGTGGCACGGGTACCACCACATTGCGCAATACGACAGCATGCCCTGCACTGTTTTCCACAACATTCTTATCTAGAAATGCAACCTTTAGTAATCGGCTGTGTATATTTTATACAGATATGTGTATATATAATACTCTCCCCTGTTGTGTTTGTGCAGGCAAAAACGGGACCCCCTAACTCCAAGTCAGGACCCCTCAAAAAGTCACCCGTGACGCCCCCAACTAGAAAGGTAACCTTGTAGTAATGGAGCTACTAGTCTCGGCTGCGTACAATTCTTTACATGCTGTATACATAATACTCTCCCCTGTTGCGTGTTTGCAGGTAGGGGGATCCATGTCATCTAGTGAAGGGACTACAAGGCCGAATCGATGGCACACCAAAACTAAACAGCCAAATCCAAAGTGCAACGTTTCAGTTGAAATCGACAATAAATCAACATGCTTGTCGGATCTATTCCTCCCATTGGCAGCATGTCCTACTGCTGTCGATTATGAAGTCGGCTATGGAAACGAAAGCTACAGCGTTTCAATCTGTGCTGGAGACTTGGCGGTGCAGGAGGCCGAATATCTGGCTCAATTAAACAGCCAAATGTCGCAAGGGTTTTCGTACCTTTACAATTTGCTTCTGAATGGCTCCGCGCCAAGGTAAAATCTTACTTGTCCTCACGATTGCTGTGTTACCCTTATCCCCACGATTGCACTGTGCTACCTTTGCTGTCTTGACTACTTCTGTGTGCAAACCACAACCTGCATTGTAAATGATCATCCTCCCTTTTCCACGCATGACTGTGCGTCTGGTTTCGACTCCGTTTCCATGTCTCTTGTCTTTGGCCCCGTGCCGTCGGACAAACAGGTTTTCCCAACGACCGACGCAAAGAATAAAGATTTGCTTCAATCGTTCCAGTGTCCCTTGTGCGGCGAAGATGGGTGGTTCCTCCCACCCCCTCTGGACACGGGAAGAATGTAATTTTATATTATGAGGATGTAATAAGTTAGAAAAACTTATAAAAAAGTATGACGAATACATATATGTGCATGTAGATATATTGTGCGTTTGACATGCTGATATATCTACCGCTTGAAATCTGTTGCAGGTCTACGCGGTAACCCAGCTTATAAGTCCAGCACTTGTCGTTTACTACACGATGAAATTAGTCAATACGAAATACTGCCTTGCTGAGCCCGCAAGTGGACGGAGAAGAAACATGGCTTTTGATAGCGAAGACCTCTTAGCGTGTACAGAATGCTATCGCTTTATAGAGACTGATTATGGGTATATGCCGATGAAATACAATGCAAGCGCACCAAAAGGTCCTTTCCCTGAAGGCGAAAGCGCAAAATGGAACATCCCTGTGGATATCATTTTTCCGTATTGGGTACCAGTGGATCTAAAAAACAACACGAAAGGTGGAACCCGGCAACCCCAATGCCCAGGAAAGTACAGCACGCAAGACGCAAGCGCCCAAGTGTAAGTTCGTTTATTACCTACTTCGTTTTTTCAAATAAATTGACAAAATATGTTATCTGTGTTAGGTCTTTATACAAGAAGAGCGACTTTATTGCTTTTGTCGAAAATGGCACCCCCTACAATGGTGTGTTGAGCACTGACGACATGTGTGGTATTCTTGGTCTCAATCCTGAGCACGTGGGAACCATGACGTGGCGAAACTGTTACGACTTTCTCTCGGAAGGCCAGAGAACTGCGTAACCCTTTGCGTAATTTCAATCCACCTTCATTGAATCCACCCAGGTGGATGGGATCGTGACGCAGGTTTGCCATGAAGTCTACAAAATCTTTGTGTTGTATTCTATATTCAAGTTAATGTTTTTATTTAGTATTAGTAAAATAATAACTTTCAATGTTTGACATAACAGATGTTGAAAAGTTTGGAAAGAACAGATGTTGAAAATTCAACCTTTGTCCACTGAACTACTTTAATATTAATAATTGAAGAACGCTTGCTTTTCGTAGAGCTGAAAAGGAAGCATGTAAGGAGAATATAAGTCACAAAAAAGTAGGAAGAACAAGGAAAGACCTTTTAAAATTTAAGTGTCACGCCGGGTCCACTCGATCCACCTAGGTGCATGTAAATTTTATGCGATGATCAGTCAAAAATTTTCCGACATATGAAACTTAGATAGTATAAAGAAGAACATTTTATTATTTAAACTGAACAAATTAAGCCGATAAGGAACTAAAACTCAACAAGAGATTCAAATTAACATCGCCAACGATGACAAATTTTTAATGTTTTCTGGGTTTTTTTACCCCGGGCCTCCAACCGATGTACTAGGTATTTTGGCATAATATTTCAAACCGGAGACAAGTCGAAATCGAAACGTTAGACTGTTTTTACTCCTGCCTGTTGCCACAAAGATTTTGTAGACTTCATTGCAAACCTGCGTCACAATCCCATCCACCTAGGTGGATTCACCTATACCTAGGTATTTCGGTTGGTGGCTCAGGGTAAAAAAACACAGAAAATATTAAAAACTTGAATTTATCATCGTTGGTGATGTTAATTTGAATCTCTTGTTGAGTTTAAAAGTTCTACATATGAAACTTAGTATAAAGAAGTGTAATGCCCCCAACGATAGCTCGTAAAAAGTCGGTAATACAACCAAACACAGTCCTCAAAAGATGAGAATGATGTCTCGTTATATTAGCTCAGTGAAGCCAAAAAGGAAAACGGCAACAGACCAGGAATAAAATGGTATCAGGTCCAATCCGGACAAATAATACTGAAAAACAAGCTGGTGCACCTGTCACCAGGAAAAGCTACTTTTTACCGGCTATCCGGGAGGTGATGCCTACAGTACCCCCTCCCGATTTTATGACGGAAATAGCATTTGCGTCATACACCTTCTGATTTCTTTCTGCAAATAGTATGCGCTATGGAGTCATGCCACACAGCGCATCGACCCACGGATAGACGCTAAAAGACGATAAATATATCCTCATACGGCACGTCAAAGCGGATTCTCCAGCCATTCTTGTAGATTTTTGAACTCCTCCCCCTCAATCTCTCTTTTTTTTCTTTTTTTTTTTCTCGGCAGTATGTCAAGAACAAACATACTATTAATAAAAAAAAATACAAGCAACGTGGTGCTGTAGTACGATTCCCCCTTTGATCTCCTTCTTCTTCTTATCATTATCATTATTATTATTATTATTATTATTATTATTATTATTATTATTATTATTATTAACGATGGAGGCGCATGTGCAGATTTGCATCAGCCATCGACAGAGAAGCACTATTATTATTATTATTATTTATTTCTGGACCAGTATTTTCATTGAACATACCGGCCCGTCTGGAAGTGTTGGAACTGGCCTTGCGGGGCTGTCATTAGAGCTTATCGTCAATTCTTCGTACTCCCCTCACGGGTGAGACGATGGAGGCGCATGTGCAGAAATGCATCAGCCATTGACAGAGAAGCACTATTATTATTATTATTATTATTATTATTATTATTATTATTATTATTATTATTATTATTATTATTATTATTATTATTATTATTATTATTATTATTATTATTATTATTATTATTATTATTATTATTATTATTATTATTATTATTATTATTATTATTATTATTATTATTATTATTATGGACACCATGATAGCCCAGTGGTCAAGTTCTACCATCTGGGCCCTGTCGCCAGTTCGATTCCCGTCGGTGCCACCAGTATTTTCATTGAACATACCGATCCGTCTGGACCAGTATTTTCATTGAACATACCGGCCCGTCTGGAAGTGTTGGAACTGCCCTTGCGGGGGTGTCATTAGAGCTTATCGTCAATTCTTCGTACTCCCCTCACGGGTGAGACGATGGAGGCGCATGTGCAGAAATGCATCAGCCATTGACAGAGAAGCACTATTATTATTATTATTATTATTATTATTATTATTATTATTATTATTATTATTATTATTATTATTATGGACACCGTGATAGCCCAGTGGTCAAGTTCTACCATCTGGGCCCTGTCGCCAGTTCGATTCCCGTCGGTGCCACCAGTATTTTCATTGAACATACCGATCCGTCTGGACCAGTATTTTCATTGAACATACCGGCCCGTCTGGAAGTGTTGGAACTGCCCTTGCGGGGGTGTCATTAGAGCTTATCGTCAATTCTTCGTACTCCCCTCACGGGTGAGACGATGGAGGCGCATGTGCAGAAATGCATCAGCCATTGACAGAGAAGCACTATTATTATTATTATCATTATTATCATTATTATTATTATTATTATTATTTGGGACACCCGTGATAGCCCAGTGGTCAAGTTCTACCATCTGGGCCCTGTCGCCAGTTCGATTCCCGTCGGTGCCACCAGTATTTTCATTGAACATACCGGTCCGTTTGGACCAGTATTTTCATTGAACATACCGGTCCGTCTGGAAGTGTTGGAACTGCCCTTGCGGGGGTGTCATTAGAGCCTATCGTCAATTCTTCGTACTCCCCTCACGGGTGAGACGATGGAGGCGCATGTGCAGAAATGCATCAGCCATTGACAGAGAAGCACTATTATTATTATTATTATTATTATTATTATTATTATTATTATTATTATTATTATTATTATTATTATTATTATTATTATTATTATTATTATTCACAGGGAGATCGTAAATACATTGTCTTTTTTAATGACATACCCTTGTATAAGGACGGAACTAAAAATAGAAGTGTAAACTTGAAGTAAAAACTGTAATGCCCCCAACGATAGCTCGTAAAAAGTCGGTAATACAACCAAACACAGTCCTCAAAAGATGAGAATGATGTCTCGTTATATTAGCTCAGTGAAGCCAAAAAGGAAAACGGCAACAGACCAGGAATAAAATGGCATCAGGTCCAATCCGGACAAATAATACTGAAAAACAAGCTGGTGCACCTGTCACCAGGAAAAGGTACTTTTTACCGGCTATCCGGGGGGTGATGCCTACAATACTCCCTCCCGATTTTATGACGGAAATAGCATTTTCGTCATACACCTTCTGATTTCTTTCTGCAAATAGTATGCGCTATGGAGTCATGCCACACAGCGCATCGACCCACTGATAGACGCTAAAAGACGATAAATATATCCTCATACGGCACGTCAAAGCGAATTCTCCAGCCATTCTTGTAGATTTTTGAACTCCTTCCTCTCAATCTCTTTTTTTTCTTCTTTTTTTTTCGGCAGTATGTCAAGACAAACGTACTATTAATAAAAAAAATACAAGCAACGTGGTGCTGTAGTACGATTCCCCCTTTGATCTCCTTCTTCTTATCATTATCATTATTATTATCATTATTATTATTATTATTATTATTATTATTATTATTATTATTCACAGGGAGATCGTAAGCACATTGTCTTTTTTTATGACATACCCTTGTATAAGGCGGATATCCTATGATATAGTATTAGGGGGCCAGTCCTAATAGCTATATCCGAAGTCGAGGTGTATGTACCCGACCCTGCGATATACCGACACAAGTAGAGATTGACCGTGCTCAGGTACGACAGTATATAATCTATCGTAAAAAATAATTTAATGAAAGTTTCAGATAACATTGCATTTTCGAGAACATCATCCCAGGACTTGGAAAGGGCCATACCCGGGAACACCATCGCTCAATACACTAGCGATCCCCGTATACGGTGTAGTATCATCGTCGATCGACCTTTCGCACTCGTATGTTGCGATCGAATGCCAAGTTATATCACTGAGTCTTTTTTATATTCATATTGATAACTGATGATGCATGATCAAATCATGATACGCCGTGGGCAATCAACCAGTTTGTTTGAGACGCGTAAAGAAAAATAGTTTCCTTGTTACTGCCTTCGTCGTCTGGCGCGGATTTCTTTACCTGGTGGAGGACCACCAACAAAAGTCAGATCAAACTTTGACTGTTCGAGAATGTCCCAGATCTTATTAGGGATTCCGCCCAACGATAATTCAAAAGGGTTATCAAGCACTCCTCTTGGCAGTGTCTGAATGGTCCACGCAGTGTAATCCTTGTCTCTGGGAGTAATTGTATCATCCCATGTCTCGAGACTTTTTGCGTCTTTATATACTGGCAGATAATGTCTTGCCTTTGGATCCTCAACCGAGTCCATACTTCTCCAAAGCTGGAGTATCGGTTGTAGTATTTTTGCGGCTGATGATATTTTGAGTGTCCGTGTGACACGCATCTGTCGTGGGACCGCCACGACCCGCATCAAGTATAAGTCTGAGAGAGTGTCATCAGCGACATGTTGTTCCGCTGGTCTCATCAGATAGAAAACATTTTTTACCCATGCGATGGTTGCTATCGCATCGCCTTCCTTCCATCGCTCATGGACAATCTCAACGTTGCCCGCGTTTGGGTCAGTGTCCGTCCCCTCCTCCTCCTGGTGGACGTCCCTTGATCTCATCGACCTCATCGCCTTCCTCGGTTGGTCGTTGATAAGATCATTCCGCGCTCTCCTTAGCTGCGCCTCCGTGATCTTCTCCTTCTTTCCGCTATGCTCTCGCGGAGACTTGGACTGAGTCCCCACCGCGCTTATGCGGTCAGTCTTCTCCTTGCTGTCCACCTCACTCTCCTCCTTCTCAGCTATCGGTGCCCGATAAGCATCGTCTTGGTCTATGCCAGCCTCCTTGTGGATGGGCGGCACCTCTTTGAAAGCATCCTTCATCCGTTTTAACGCCTCCTCAACAGATTCATCTTCCAATAAGAAGGGATCATACTTAATCAGCCTTCTTACATTCACAATTTGCACCTTCCCTCTACCCCTGATCTTGTAGTTCAGAGGTCCCGTCTGTTCCATAATCTGATAAGGTCCTTTCCAGTGAGTGAACAGCTTAGAGCTGACTCCTTTCGGGACCTGAGGATGGTACAACAGTACAATATCCCCGACCTGGAATTTGATCTGATCCAAGTGCGCTTATCGCACCCCTTCAGCGTCAGTCTTTCGGCGCTCCGCCTCTCTATGCGCCCTGACTATTTGTTCCGCCTCCATCTTCACTCTAAGTCTCATCCCAAACAACTCATCCGCATCCGCCCAAGTGTCTTTTGGGTGAAGGAGCGAAGTCGGGATATCAGGCTCACGCCCATATACTAACTGATATGGCGAGATTGAGCTCTTCGAGCCTCCTAACGCCGTAGAGGGTAGACAGTTCATTGCAAACGCAAATGATGGTGCTGCCTCGACCCATGCTCTTTGATTCTCCTTCTTCGTGCAATACATCTTTAGCGAGGCTTTGAGGGGTCTGTGTACCCGCTCGATTTTCCCATTTGCTCGCGGGTTATAGGCAGTAACATATTGCCATTTCATCCCGTAACACTTAGATAGTTTGTCGATGACCTCGTTATAAAAGTCCGAGCCTCGATCAGAACATATCTTTCTTGGTACTCCGATCTGTGAGATGATCCTATCGATCAGCGCCTCGGCCGTCGTCTTGCCAGTAACGTCTTTGACAGGGATGATCCACACATAGTTGGTGGCTCTGTCAATAGCCGTGAGGAGGTCTTTGTAACTATCCTTCGATTCTGGGAAAGGTCCCACATGATCAATGTGTATAAACTCAAACATCCCCGCATGAAGAGGAAATTCGCCAATCAGGCCGAAATTTGCCTTCAGTGGTGTTTTGTTTATCTTGCACGGGATGCATGCATCCACCGCCTGATCTATCTACTCCTTCATCTTCTTCCACCAGAATCGCCTCGCTACGAATATGTGAGTTCGTTGTCGACCCGGATGCGCCAAAAGTGGGCAATTGTGGGCTGCGACAAATATAAATCGTCTCAGACTCTCCGGTACCCAAAGGGTCCATTTGTCCGGCTGTGACGCATAGCGACCGTGAAGGCCCTTGTACCACAGTAGACCATCTCTCCATCCCATCTCCTTCATCTGATCTTTGATCGCTTTCGTCATCTTCAGCTCATCCGGGTTCTGATATAACTGTGAGTTCCTTAAACTCCGGATCTTGAGCCTGTTGTTGCCTCCATGCGGTAGGCGAGGCTATATGGATAGTACCATCTTCTAGCCGTATCCCGATTCTTTCCGGGTCATCGTCTAGGTCACTTCTCCGCTTGAGGAGGCTCCGCATAAACATCCTGCGTCTCCTCTTCCTCTCTTATGTTCGCCTTTGCATTCTCATATACCTCATAGGACCACTCAGCGTCCTCCTGGGTATGTAGCTCACAACATATCCCGTGATCCGGGCCTTGTGGACTGTACCGTAGACCTGTGCGGTCATATCGGACTCCACTCGCCATCTCCATCGCCTCAATGTGGCTGACCTCATACACCTTGTCAGTGGACAAGTCTTCCATCTCCACCGTGGACACCAACGCCGATACTTCTGAGTTAAACTCTAGCCTAGAGAGGCTATCAGCGACCACATTTCGGTTCCCCGGTAGATGGACCATTGTAAAATCGAAACAAGACAAGAACGCTTGCCACCGCGCCAGCCGTCCAGTCTGTTCATGATTCATCAACCATAACAGGTTATGATGATCAGTTCTAACGATATATTGAGGTCCTCCCCACAAATACTCTCTGAGCCTCTTGAGGGCCCACACCACCGCTAACTCCTCTCTTTGCCTTGTGCAATAGTTTCTCTCCGCCGCACACAACTTCCTACTAATAAACATGATTGGGCGTAATTTCTTCTCCTCATCCTCTTGTTGTAATACAGCCCCAATCGCAAACTTAGATGCGTCTGTATCGACTACGAATTGTTTCGTAAAGTCGGGCATCGTTAACACCAGTCGTCCGTCTTTCGGGTCTTTGTAAATGAGATCTTTGAGCGCATGAAACGCTTGCAAAGCCTCTTCGTCCCACTTCTCAAAGTCTCCAAAATCTATCATTTCCTCCACTTTAGCCCGTGTTGCACCCCAATCGGGTATAAACTGGCTATAGTATTGCGCCATCGCAAGGAATGAGTGCAATTCAGTGCGGTTCTTCGGTATCGGTCGATTCATAATCTCCTCCCTCTTCTCTTTGGATATCGGGACTCGATTATGGGAGATCTCGTACCCTAAGTATGTCACACTCGTCTTGGTAAGTTGACACTTCTTTAGATTGCACTTCAGGCCAAAAGCTCCGATGCGCCTGAATATATCGGACAAATGATCGATATGCTCCTCCATTGTTTTAGAGTATACGATAATGTCATCGATATAGCAAAATGCATATTCTCCCGCCTGCTGTCCCCGCCTTCTCATAAAGCATCCGTCAGACAAATCATCGTACTGACTGCTCAACATCTTCTGCATCGCCTTCTGGAAAAGTCCTGGGGCTTGCTTGAGGCCCATCGGAAGCACTTTCCATTGGTATATTTCCATACCCACCACAAACGCCGTCAGCCATCTGGACTTTTCCTCCAGTGGTATCTGCCAGAAGCCATTCTTAAGGTCAATGACCGAATAGAATTTTGCATTCCGCAGTACTCTTCTTCCTTCTTCTAATGTCGGGAGAGGATTTCTCTCTTCCTTCAGCACCTTGTTAACACGAGCATAGTTAACTGTCAGGCCATTCTCCTCCTGGCTTCGGCACTATTCTCGGTTGTGAGACTATTGGAGATGTTGATCTCTCAATAAAGTCCTCATTGAGCAGCTGTCTTGCTAGCTCCTCCGCTATCTTCGCCTCATGTATACTCAAATTCGCCCTTCGTGGTGCCGGTGACGGCTCCGCACCCGGTATTTTGTAAATAACCGCAGTGAAATCTTCAGGCTTGACACCACCTGCATGTGGAGGGTCAAAAATTTCCTTGTTCGCCTCTAATTTGGCTTTTAAAAGCTCCTTCTCCTTCTCCGTGCCTACTCAGTCTTCCAACATTTTCCGCGCCGCCGCTTGAAAATCTTCATCAGACATCTGCTTATGTTGCTTGAGGGGTTTTCTGTCCTCCTCCAAGCCTAAGTCCTCTTCCGAGACATCATCTAGGCCCGTCTTTTCATACGTGACCGTGTCCGGCTCATCATCTTTGCCGAGCTCCACCAGCATGTCAAGGAGTCTCGCGTATTGCAAAGGAGGTTTACGGGTGTAAAAAGCATCAAAACATGTGAATGCTTGCGGTATCAATTTCAACTTGTCGAGGTCTCTGAGCTTCCGCTTGTATGCACTGCTCTGCTCACGAGTTCCCATACGACAAGCCACCACTAGCTGTTGCTTGCGAGAGGGTACCGGTATAGGATGATCAATAAGCCGGTCCCTTATTTCCTGCGCCCATATCGCCTTCTCATTATATGGGATAATAGTATACGGCTTATTATTTTCGAATAAAGTCCGTAAGCATTTCTTCACTTCAGACAGTGAACGCGGCCACGTGGGCTCGTCACCCCAGAAATCAGTAATAAAACTTTTAATAGTTTCTGGTGGAGCATCCGGGATTCGCCCCGTTCTCCTTGGTACAAACGCCTCCCTTTTTTCTTCTCCTACTTTCGCATGGAAACAGTATCCGTTAGTAATATGGACATCTGTTCCTACTCCTTCCGCGAATCTCGCCAACGACGGGCTTCTTTGTGCGACACATATAATCTCCTCCTTTTGCTTCTCGATTAAGTCATCAATAGACTTTTTGTCCCAATGGCATGTCGGAACTGTGACAGTGCACACTTGGGATTCCCAATTGTCGGTCCAGGACAGCTCATCCGGTCTTACGAATGGGGATGAACGTACACCTCAAGTGCCTCATGTGCGATGGCCATCTTTTTGTGATCCGTCGCTAGACTCAGCTCATAAGCCTCATAAGAGTCAGTAGCGTTGAAGGGATCAATATCGTTCTTTCTCCTCTTTTTACTCCATATATCACTCGCCGTGCGGCGCAATCAATCACAGCCCCCATCGTAGCCAGTTGGTCATACGATAGTAATATTGACCCGTGGTAACCGGGGACGACATAAAGGTCCATGCGGTATACTCGTGCGGATTTTAATTTAAAGGTCAGTGTGATGATTCCCGTGATGACCGTCCGGCTACCCACTCCCTTCAGAGTGCCAGTCGAATTTTTCATATTTCCGTCCACCCAGTCCCGGTATCGATTTAAAAACTTCCGGCCGACAATATTAATATTCGCCATCGTATCATTACCAACTTTTAATATTGTCTTCAATGTTTCACAATAAAATTCCGTATAACACAGAGCATCGGGCCTGTGTATATTGGCTGCGAGAACAAGAACTTTACGTTCCAAATTTTGGAGTCTTGTCTCTAAGTTTTTCAACTCCTCCTTCTTCTCCTCCTGCTTCACCTCATTAACATTTTTATTATTCTGCGGTACTGGTGCGTTTACTATTTGAGCGACATTGTCTTGTGGTACTTGAGTACACACATTGTCTTTTTGCTCGCCACCCGCCGCGATCGTAGATATTGAGTCTGTTCGTGGTTGTTTGCTTGGCCGAGGCGATACGTCTGCCATTGGCCTCCTCGCCTCCATCGCAAGTCTCGCCTTCCTATTTGCATCAGTTATCATTGGTAACCGTGATGTATGAACGGGTATGAGACTACTTTGGGGCTGCAGTCTCTGTGTACCCACATCTTTGTATTCAGATTGAGGAAGCGTTGGCCCAGTCTGCACAACAGCATTAGAAAGCACTGTGACTTTAGGGTTAAACTTCACAGTCTTCTCCTTCCTCTCTTCTTCCCCTTCCAGTCATTCCACAACCTCGAAACGATTACCTTGAGTAGTGTCCGGGTGGGATGACGTATCGGTCTCCGAGGCAGTGTTGTAGGCCTGAGCTCGACCGAAATTCGGGTTGGAGCTTGCCCATGAGCCTCCTCCTCCTCTTGGTGGGGGAGCTGGAGCTCGAACAGCTCTCCCTCCATAAGGGGTATATCCCCGACCTCCTCCTCTTCCTCTCTGAGGGGTTCCCTGCCACCTCGAGGCTCCTCTCCATGTTCCTCCTCCTCGTCCTCCTCCTCGTCCTCCTCGTCCTCCTGCTCCTGCTCCTCTTCCTCGTCCTCTTTGAGAGGCCTTTAGGTTCTTTTGTCTCTCCCTTTCCTCCTTCTTCTCCTTCATCCTCTTCATGTAGGTAATGATTGCCTCTCGTAACTCCTCATCATCACACATATTGGCATACCAACCTTCGTTCACAGCGGCAATCTGAAGCATATTGAAAAGGCCCGGTTCCTTGCCTTCCGTCCTGCTCAGAAAATTTGCCCTTGCTGTTGGGTTCTGCCTATCATGATTGAAAGAGCAGTCTCTGTTCTCCATCTGTGCCTTACACTGCAAGCCCGCGAACCACCTCCAACATGCGGTCTTCAGGTCTGGCTCTCTCTGTCTCTTCCAACCGGCAACTCTGTTTGTGTACGTGGCTTGTGCGCCAACAGGTACACCGCCTGCCTGTGCCGTATGTGCCTCCGTGAGCGAGTCCATGTTTGAGCATGCACTCATCACTTCTTGAAACAGTGCTGACGGAGCAACGCTTTGAACCGTATTTTCGAACACGTGTGTCTCGAGGAAGTTCTTGGACTCCACTGAGCTAAACGTCGAGCATTGTTGTATGAGCTGAGTAAGCTTACTCGGGTTAACTGTGTGTAACGCCGAAAAGAAATAGAGGATGATCGACTTGCGGCCATAGAATAGCCCATAGGAGGAAACTACCTCCGTAAGTGTCGCCGCCAAGCCAACAGCACTCCTCAAACTCATCGCCACTGTCTCAAAGGTTTCAAATCCTATGAGAGTACCAGTGCAGAGATGCTGGTATCCATGAGATTGAAAATATGAAGAGAGTGTGGCCACCGCCAGTTCACACTGAGCGTCTAGGCCTGTTGCATTGTTTCTCTTAATCTCCTCCTTCTTTCTCAAAAACTTGTACTGTGTCAGATCGAATCCCTCCGAGACTAGAGATTGGTCAAAAACAGTAACAAGGGCCTCGTATTCCTGCGTTTCGTCGCAAGGAAAAGCCTTCATGCAGGCATTGATCTCTTTGAGCTTGCTCAAAAGCGAAGCATCAGAGTCTTTGTCTGAGCTCGTCTTGGCATATAGCATGAGACTTGCCACTCCTCCTTTCTTCCCCTTGAAGGCATTTATGATATTTTGTCTGTCCTTCTTCTCCGTGTTTGTGACCACCGCCGTAGTTGAGCCCGGGTTGTAGGGGCTGGTGGGGCAGGAGCTGGTGGGGTCAAATATGTCGGAGGGTGTGTCTTTGCACCACTCACTTTTGCTTTCATTCTTTCCAGTCTCATCGTCTTCTCGAACTCCGCCTTCTCTTTCGCCTTCTTCCTCTCAGATATCACCAGCTTTTGAGCATGAGTGATAAAGGCCACCAATTCAGAAGCAGATCTGAGAAAATTATATTTCTCCTACATATTGGTCAACACCTGTTTTGTTGGCGACCGGTGGTGCGTTACTAAGTGATTTAAGGACAGAGTGATCCTTGGTAGGAATCCATCTCTTCCATGCCTCCTTATGCAGTAACGCACCCATCAACAGTCTGATCTTGGTCAGAACTCTGTCGGTCGTCTCTAACTCATCAATCACAGGATGAGTTTCTCCTGCTGCCTTAATGCTTTTTTCCATCTCTGCCTTCCCCTCTTCCAAGGCTTTCATTTCCATCGTAAAAAAATGAAATATGCCACTCGAGTTTGTCGAACCCAGATTGGTCTTCATTTTTGTTACATCAACTGCCTACTGACCAGTCGCGAGGAATCTGGCTATTGCTCTTGGGTGTGTGTACTGGAGGTAACCCTCACATCGTGGGCCGTATGAACGTTCCCAAATCAGGGTTTGAGTGTACACCCCAAAGATAGCATCGAGTAACTCAAAGTGGGTGTGTGTGTCCCCAAACTTGATATGCTGTATCTTCTTTCTCTTTCTGGATCAGAGACCAGTTTGCCGAGGAGCTGTGCTGTGTTTGATAATAGGATATAGACATCCTTTTTAGCACGACTTTTCTCTCTTCTTTGATCCTGATGGATCCACACATAGGTATCCTTCTCTCCCCCATCTTGTTATCAAACCCTTCTTTAGTGAGGTCATAGTGGTCTTGCACCCACTGTTGTTCCTCCACTGTGATCTCCTCTCCATCACTATGAATCAAGTCGATCATTTTTCGTCCTCCTCCTCCCGTGTAGGCAGGTGGTAAGGGATTACCATATGCTCCTCCTCCTCCCGTCTCTTCTTGTTCAAATCCTCCTTCATCTTCGTCTCCTCCATATCTTCCTTCATCATCCCAGCCCTCTTCTACTCCTCCTCCTACTCCTTCATCTCCTCCTCCTCCTCCTTCATTCATCCTCTTCCTCCTCCTCCTCCTGCTTCTTCTTCTTCTCTTCTTTGTTCTGCCTCCGAGAATTCACTCACTTCGGCGGTCTCTGTCGACATGATGTCGTAGTAGTAATTAACAGGAGGACAGTGTCAGCTCCTATGTTTGGTTTTTGTTCGTTTGTGTTCTGTTCCTCCTTCAGTCGATTGACTAGTGAAGAGAGAAACTAATAGAGAGGGTAGGATAAGATTCCCTGTCCTCTATGAAACACTGTTTGTATGTTTGTTTTTGTTTGAGAAAAATAGTCTTTGAGACTTTCTCCGATTTCTTGTTCTCCTTACTCAGATTACTTTCTCCTCCTTCTTTTCTATATTGTATCTAGTATGAGGCACTTGGACCTACACACAGATAGTAATAGAGAAGCTAGAAAAGCTCTCCTTGAGAAGTCGACAGTCGGTCGGATAGGTTCTCAGACCTACCTTTAGAAAACGATCAGAGAGTTGCAAAAATACTCTGACGTATGTGTGAGATAATGCAGATAAATGCACAAACTAGAAGGGTAGAGTGTTGTGCTCCTGTCCCTATGCTTGTTTGTGTTTTGTGTGTGTTCCTTCACTCTTCTGTCCACCTCCTTCTTCTTGGTCTCTGTGTGAGAACAGCAAGAACGACAGAGAGTTTGTATCTGATGTCTCCTTGTGAGCACACAGATACTGGATTGGGCTAGAGGGTACGAGACACCTGCTTGAGACCAATCAAATTATTTGTTTTGTGAAAGAGTTATGAGGGAGCTGTGTTGGAGTATTTGTTTTCGTCTGACGTCCCCGTGTGAGACAGGTCAGTGAAAATTCACTCTGTTGCCTGTGTGGCAAAGCAGAAAGAAATCACCCTAGTGATGTGGACTCCAAATGTAATGCCCCCAACGATAGCTCGTAAAAAGTCGGTAATACAACCAAACACAGTCCTCAAGAATGAGAATGATGTCTCGTTATATTAGCTCAGTGAAGCCAAAAAGGAAAACGGCAACAGACCAGGAATAAAATGGCATCAGGTCCAATCCGGACAAATAATACTGAAAAACAAGCTGGTGCACCTGTCACCAGGAAAAGGTACTTTTTACCGGCTATCCGGGGGTGATGCCTGCAGAAGAAAAAAACACAGAAATATTAAAAATTTGTCTGTAGGCGCAGATAGGTAAATATGCGACCTTTTCTCATACCCCTATACACAGTGATGTATAGATGAGCTATTCTATTCAAGATATGGTTATATTCTTTGTTATTTATATACGTTTGAGCCGGTTGAAAACGATAATATTAAGTTAAGTAACCGGTACTACTTTTTACACTTGATAATATTATCGTTAGGTGTGACAGTGGAAAATACATCTCTTTTTTCCTTTTTGTTGCTTGGCTCTGATAGTCCCCTACATTTTCACATCATACTGGTTTCCTCTCTTTTACCAGAAGGAAGATAATATCTAAGTGCATGGACATAGCGTTACCAATCGGTAACAGCGCGTTGCCAATTGGTAATTTTATTACGCAAATACGGAAATATTGTGCACAAGAAAAAGAAATGTTGCCAATTGGTAACTAAAAACGTTGCCAATTGGCAACCAAAATTGCCAATTGACAATTTCATGCACTTAAACAATAAGGTTATTATCAGAGTGCTTTGAATTGTTTGGACTCAGACCCCTGCTTGCATTAAATAGTATTCTTTTGATTATAACTTACAAAAGTAGAGTCCCAGCCTAATTGTCTTTTCTGATCCAAATTCATTCAAGCAATTTGAAAAAGCCTCTCTCCTAAGTAAAGGAAGAAGGAAAGGTAGTGGTGGAGTGTAGGAAAGGAGCTGAAGAGGTGTTGGGAGTGTGCAGTGCATATAAACAACAGTGAAACCTTGCATAGAGGCACAGAAAGCGGCACGGCAAGACACTCGTTGTGTGTGCGACTTTGACACCTACTATAACGTGTTTGGTGAGTGTGGGGTTACAAAGTGTGTCTCCAGTGGTGTAATAACACAATATTGTTCACTGGATTGATCGTCGACTTATTGTCGAGTCAGAGGAGTGCTTTACCAGCGCACCCACAGGAAGTAAAAAGACATACAGTCTGTTCCCTGGGGGCATTCCTACACTTATCCCTATACAAAATCCTCACGAGGGGAACAACAAACAATAACACACTCAGACTCTAGTCTGTACAGCCACAAGTGGTTAGCCTCACACAAACGTTAAGAACACGTGAGGAAGTGTAAGGAGGCAGAGGAAAACAGACAAACGAAACACAGACAGAAACCTACTCAATTGGCATAAAACCTGCTTGCACAAACAACACACATCCTACACCAAACAAGGTGGCCATCTTAGGGAGGTGGTAGGCCAGTCAGACAAGACATAGGCCAAGGAAATTACGTGTGAAACAGACACAGGAAAGCCATAACAGAGGGTGTTTTTGGGACGATTTTTATTTTCGTCAGAAACAACTTGTGACAAAACACACACCTTCCATCACACCCAAGCAATCCAAACGTGTGGTGTGGTGTTGAATATATCAGCAAGGACAAGAACTCTGATACCGAGCAGCTCCCAAGACAATAAGCAACAAGTGTGTGAAGGGTCTACAGCACTCGGTACACACACACACACACACAAACACATGCACGGCAACACTCACAAACACACCCACCACACTCAGAAAAGACAGACTACGTTCGTTTTCTTGAGTTGGCAAGGACACCTTTTGCAAAAAGGAATACAGTGACCCATTGGGCTGAGCCCAGGGAGGATCATTGAAAACCTTTTTGCAAGTTTTCTGCTGTGACAACACAGGGTTGGTTACATAGTAGACAGACCACTTGGTGAGTGAAAGTGTGTGGTGTACTGCCAGGGTGCACACGTACGCATCGGCTGGCTTGTTAGCAAGGAACAGCAAGGTATCCCCAGCAGAAGGGGAGGGTGAGAACATTCAACCCTTGACTGTCGAACAGTGTGTGTGTGGGTTATCATTTGCGCTACTCAGCAAATGCGTATTATTGGCTCGAGGTTTTGGGCCGCCCGTGCGCAGTGGGCGACTCTTTCGTCGCCAGCAACATAGTTGTGAGCTGGTGGGAAGGGCGCGCCAGCTGGACTTCTCCCTCTCTTCCAAAGCTCTTGGGAGCATCTGTGCCCATGGCACTAATCTACGGAGAGCACGACCCTATCATGCCTTGACAGGATATAGTAAGGGCCAACACGCAGGCTGACCTTCAAGTTTTTTTCATACATTGAAATATATATTTTTCATGACGAAATCAAAGATTAATTCGTATTAAAAGGTTTTAAAAAAATTTGGATGAAATCCGCAACTTTTTCCGTTACTTATAACGGTTTTTTTCGACTGTTATCTCATTTTACACCAAAAATACACTAATCAACGTTCTGGTCTAGTTTTCAGCGCGCAGGATTGGTTGTTTTCAATAAAATTTTTTGTTTTATTATTGAAAACATATTCAAACTATTTCCTTTGAAGTTTTGAAATTATTTCAAGTTTTCAAACTGCTTAACGGTAGTTTACACCTTTCATACACCTTTCATACACCTTTCATACACCTTTCATACACCTTTCATACACTTTTATGCACATCGGCTACCAAACACCTTCAAGTAATGTTTTTTTGCAGTAAAACTAAATAATAAATTTATTTATTATGATTTTGATGTTTTTGAATTTCAAATTCAAATTATATTTGAATTTATAACCGTTAGTGAGACAGTTGGAGACTCTCGTGACTGAACGATGGCAAACACACACTAAAAATATATTAACTAATAAAACTAAATATATAATATATTCACTTATTTAATTATTTTGATATGTTTAAATTACAAATTCAAATTATTTTTGAATTTCTAACAGTTGAAAATTCGTTTTATTAACTACCAGTCCCTACGACGCTTGCGACCTAGGCGCCTTGCTTGCTCAACACGCTGAGCGCGAACATGTGAATCAGACACATACGAAGGACGCTCAATTCTAGATTCAATAGGCCTAGAAGAAGTTGGTGCTAGTGCTGCTGCATTAGGCACTAAAACAGGAGCACGAGAGGAGCCGGAATCCTTAAGTTTGAAAGCCCAGACAATGGTAGGCTCATCACGAAAAGTCGCGATTTTGAGCTTCCCTGGAGTGTCAGTGCTTTCAAAAAAATGATACTTCCAAAGATCGGTAATGCCTATGACGTTATGCTTGAAGTTCTCTGATCGGTCGATCAGACCATCAAAGACCATAACTTCAGAGTTGGAAAGATAATTCCGGATCAGGTGTGCCAAGTCACGCGAATCTTGCCACACCCAATCATGGTGAAAAGCCATGTAGGCCACCATCTCTGCTATCTTTCCTGCATGTGAGTCGCATAAAGCTTTCCCGTGATAAGATGCCCAAAAATTCCAAACAGCTGAGTGTAGCCACTCATGTTTTTTTCTTATTAAACTAAACTCGGCCAAAGCAAACCTTTGCTTGAAATGTTTCCTTCCACCGTCTGACCATAATATCACTTTCACCACCCCCATGCCTTTGATCTTTTTCTCTAAAATCTCAGACAACCATAGACGAAAGAAATGATAGTCATTGGATGTGTAAGCGTCGTCTTTGTGAGGTAGTGTCTCAACATACTTTCTCTTCACGCCTCCTCTTCCGTCACCTTTTAAAATCACAGCTATGCAATCGTTCACATCTTTGGTTTTCCCTCCTCCAACGCTCATTCTGGAAAAATCTACAACAATGATTGCAGTTTGGGCATCATCTCTTATAGTCTCTAAGTCTTCAGCGTAAAACTCAGTATTTCGTTTGGCACGGAAATGATGCTCGGATTTTTCGAGTTATGCCATCAAGGCTTCTTTCTCTTCCTCCTCCTCATTAGAAATAACTCTGTCCGGCAATAATCTATACTGCTCTTCTTTCTCCTGAATCGCAGCCAGCCTGGCAGTGTCTTTTGTGTATTCGATACACGTCGGACACTTGTTCCAGACTTTGCTGTGCCTGTGTTCAATCCACAACTGCTGTGTGAAACGGGTAAAGTCAGAACGTAGTGGAGGACCAATGAGTTTTGTAAAGGTTGATTTGGGATGTACCAAGTATTCCCCAATCCGCTTGTTCCAATAAATCCGCAGCTGTGTCACTTTTAATCGCCTTTGACTTTCATTGAAGATTGGAGTCCTATAATATATGTATTAGTCAAACGAAGTGTGACAGTCTCAACCATGGCGGGACGATCTCACAACGAGGCTGAAAATTTAAAGATTGTACTCGTTGCTTAGATCCGATCTGAAAAAAAGGAGAAGATCCAAACAACGGTACAAAATTGGGGGTCAATGCAGTCAAACTGATTGCGAGCAAGAAGAAATGAGAAAGAGAGAGACAGACGGACAGAGAGAGAGAGAGAGAGAGAGAGTGAGAGAGAGAGAGAGAGCGCAAATGTGACCCCTGCTGACTGAGTAGCCGACGTTGGCAAAACCGAAACAGAAACACGCTGAGAAGTTGCAGCTTCTCCCTCTCTGACAAATACTCCTTGTACACCGACAGATTATTACGCAACCGAGCTGGCTGATCCTGCAATCTTGGGCTGACTGCAAATGACTGAAAAGGCCTCTTTGCTTTGCTGGGCATCCGTTGGAGTAAGCTCTGCCTGCACTTGTGATCCTTGCCCTTCCAATCCAGACGGATAACATGGTAGCTGGGAGGGTTGCACCCGTCACACCGCCAGACTCCTTCCTCACCTGCCTCAAATGCTAATTTAAGCTGCTCCTCAGTCCTTCGTTTCCTTTGCATCGGCTCAAAATCGAATCCCTCCCCATCCTGGATGGCCTTCCAAATGGCTGGTAAAACGGTTTTAAAGCTTTTGTAATCTGCACAATATTGCTGGTATGCCTTGGCCTCTGTGAAATATAAGACGTACTGGTGCCCCGAACGAATGTGCCGATCGTGCGATGGATGTGCATCAGCAAAATACTCCTCTATTCCAAAAGCATCCATTCCTAATTGAAGGCTGATGGGATCGTACTGAACAGGAACACTGGCAAAACTGCTGCTGAGAAAGAGGCTAAAAGACTGAGATTCCCAACCCAGGAGCGTGGCTGACAAAGGACCAAGATCAAACAAATGTTGCACCTAAAAAAAAAGAAAGAGAGAGAGGAAAAATAAGAAAGAGCATGTGTGTATAGTTTTGTGTATTAGTATGTGCAAAACTTACATGTCAGAGATAGAAGGAGAGAGAGAGAGAGGAAGAGAGAGAGAGAGAGAGAGAGAGAGAAGAGAGAAGAGAGAGAGAAGAGAGGAAGAGAGAGAGAGAGAGAGAGAGGAGAGAAAAGATAGACAAAGAGAGAACCTCCCCTACCAAAGACGACACATAAGGCGGCACAGTGGACGGAGATGGATCCTCAATGCCTTCTGTAGCCTCAAGAATTCTTACTATAGAACTAAAACCCCATTTGGCCAGCTCGGATATGACATCATTTGACTGCATTCGCCCCGCCTCTGTTCCCAGGACATGCATGACACGATTTACTGCTGTAAGCTGAGATGATGGCTTGGGAGGAGGCGACAGACTGGACTTTGCTTAAGACAAAACGAAACATCAAGCCCTTGCTCGACATTCCCACATATTTTTTCCACACTGAGGCACATTTGCTGACTGGAAGCAGTGAATGGCAAAGAGGTATCACTGCTATGTGCCGAGGTAGTTGACGTCGAAGATGGCAGCCCGAGAGCAGCATCGGCCTACACCACCAGCATGAAACGATGAGACAAGACAAATACAGCAAAAACATCTAAACCAGTTGCCGCGCTGAGAGCTTTTGAGCAGCTATGTGCGCTTCGTTTGCCTTCCATTTTCCTTTTGGCCGCAGCATACAATTACAGAATGTGCAAGATTTTGGGGTTGGAAAAATTATGGATCAGAAGGGGGAAATGACAGACAGATCACACAGTGAATTTTGTATCGTAAAAATAAACACAGCAAGCAGGAGATTGAACGGCGTATGCTGGTGTACTGTTGGTGTACTTTTGGTGTACGAAGGTGTACGGTGGTGTAAAAATTCAAGAAAATTTCGTTACGGGTGGGCCGCTGCTCTCACTAGTGAAAACCACCCCTTTTTGTGTCGTTTTACAAAAACTACACCTCTCAATGTTGGTAACGTTTTTGGCGGTTTTAGCAACGGTGTACGGGTTGGGGGAAGCAGTCCCACATCTCTCGAGTTTGAAAAGACAAGAGAACACCTTTCAACACAGGTCACGTTCTTTACCATCGATTGTCTCTGTTCATATAGCATCTGATTCCTTGCTCTTCAACAGTCTGTTGTACTTTTTAGGCAACATGCAGGCGATACTTGGACTGAAAAATCCTCTCCCTGCTGTTCCAGCTGAAGGAGAAGACGACGACAAGCAAGGCCGCCCCAACGTGCTTGGACCAACCGCCCAACTGGCACACGCATTTGGACCTCGACGTCTGCGAATCAGACAGCTCAGACCTCGGGCCAGAATACCAAGTCCTTGCTCCCTTTGACGCTGCAGTCTCCACCCTGGTTGGCTTTCGACCTTCCTTGCGGCATAGCCGATGGCGACACCAGGGAAAACCGTGTCAAGGAATTCTTGCATTTGGAGGTGGATGAAAACTCGCCTTGAGCAGCATCCAGCTGACACCAATACTGTAAAAGTAAACAACGTTTGCTTGTTGTTTTCACACACACACACACACACACAACACACACACATACACACACACATACACACACACACACCACACACACACACAACACACACACACAACACACACACACAAACACACACAAACACACAGACAAACACCACACACAACACACACACACACACACATACACACACACGTGCCAACCCCGAGCCAACGCACCCCCATCGCTCGTGTTCCCTCCCTATCGCTCGTGTTTCCCCCCATCGCTCGTGTTTCCCTCCCATCGCTCGTGTTCCTCCCCATCGCTCGTGTTCGCCCGTGTTCGCTCGTGTCCTTCGTGTTCGCTTCGTGTTCCCTCCTTATCGCTCGTGTTCCTTCGTGTTCCGTCGTGTTCCACACACACACACACACACACACACACCACACACACACACACACACACACACAACACACACACCAGACACACACACACAACACACACACAACACACACAAACAACACAAACACAGACAAACACACAGACAAACACCAACAACACACACACACACACACACCACACAACACACACACACAACACACACA
>WBZZ01004884.1:0-2500 GCA_019918135.1 Paulinella micropora
AGTTCGATTCCCGTCGGTGCCAGTATTTTCAAAGGATATTTTCTTTGAAAGTATTGGTCTGTCTGGAAGGCTTGGAGCTGCCTTGCGGGGGTGTCAGAAGAGCCTATCGTCAATTCTTCGTACTCCCTCGCGGGTGAGACGATGGAGGCACATGTGCAGAAATGCATTCGCCATTAACAGAGAAGCACTATTATTATTATTATTGTTATTGTTATTATTATTATTATTATTATTATTATGGAGGGGTGCACAGTATGGCACCCCACGGGAAGAGGAGGTGGTTGGGCCTCTTCCCACTGGTTCCGAGGCTATGTTGTTGTGTTGCTTTTATAAGATATACACCACGTGGGGTCAAAGGGGTATATACATTCCGAGATCTAGCGGTGGTGACGGGTTTCGAGGCGTCCCAGACACTTACCGCAAAACGTCCTCATGCGCTGGCAGACCGCATGAAATGTCTGCTACCCCCCTTGAGTACCTCCATTCGACTTATACCCAGTCTGGTGGAACTCTATCATAGGGAACACCAATCATTTGCAGTTGATTCCCTGCAAGGTATCCGACACGCCGGCGGGTAGCTATTCAGGGATGGTTAGAGTCACTCTCCCTCCCCAACATTCACTGTGTGACTGTTGGGTCGAGGGATGGAGGCGCATGGTCCTTGGACTCAGCCATGACAGATCAATACACCATACACTATTATTATTACTGTTATTATTATTATTATTATTATTATTATTACTATTTCGGTGCCACCAGTATTTTCATTGAACATACCGGTCCGTCTGGACCAGTATTTTCATTGAATATACCGGTCCGTCTGGAAGTGTTGGAACTGCCCTTGCGGGGGTGTCATTAGAGCCTATCGTCAATTCTTCGTACTCCCCTCACGGGTGAGACGATGGAGGCGCATGTGCAGAAATGCATCAGCCATTGACAGAGAAGCACTATTATTACTATTATTATTATTATTACTGTTATTATAGTTATTGTTATTGTAAAAATAATAATAATAATAATGATAATAATAATAATTATTGTTATTATTATTATTATTATTATTGATGGAGGCGCATGTGCAGAAATGCATCAGCCATTGACAGAGAAGCACTATTATTATTATTATTATTATTACTATTATTATTATTGTTTTATAGGCCTTCCTTTCCTCACGCTCATGTCCAAATTTCCGAAGTCATAGTCGTCTTCTGTCTTATTTCCACTTATTGCCTAGATGACCATAAATGTCTAGGTGCGAATTTCCTCGTCTGGGATGTGCTCGACGCTATCGATGACGCCTGTACCAGGAGATACCTTGGGGCGTGTGAGGCCCCGTCCTCGAGCGGGCGTTGAGAATGATCTTGGTGCACCGCTGGGATCTTGCATCTTCTGATTGCTAGTTTTCAGCGTTTGGACTTGACGCCGGTAGTAGAAAACGAGTAGCAATACAATGAAAAAGCCACAGGCCGCGATGACGATAGCGGCGATCTTCGACTGCTCCTGCTGCTCTGCTTGGGCGCTGGCCTGTTCGGTCTTCAGATTAGCTGCCTCTAGCAACTTCTGGGATTGGGCCACCACATTGCCCACGCTGCGGGGGTCCTCCACGCAAACCTTAGCCTGACCCCACGTGTTCCAGGCGCACAATATGAAAGAATGGTTAGGATTGGCCATGTAATTGGATGGAATCACAATGTCGGTGTACCACGTACCTACATAATAAAATATCTATATTAGTGTGTGTGGGGTGTGCATCAGTGTTATATATATGTAGATGGAATGCGTATGTATGTCTGTATTTTTGAGAGTGTGTGTGTGTGTTTTTCTTTCCGCACAGATCATCCCACAAGTACACAAAATGCTGAAATATAATATGATGTAATGCAAAAAATGAAAAAATATTAAACAAAATGCAATCATACATACATACATACATACATACAGATAGATAGATAGATAGATGGATGGATAGGTAGATAGATAGATAGACTGCTGACCATCCCCGGAGTACAGCCTGTCTGCAGGCTCAATGTGTAAGTGATCGCGGCGAGGTTCATCCAGCGTCGCATCACTCTCTGGCAAGTAGCCCGTCCGTAAGTTGAAATCCAGCGTCTCCACCACTGCGGTTTCGACTCCGTTCGGTTGAGTATGGCAAGATCCTGGGACCATTTCACGCTCGCGGGGAGGGGGACCGGGCGTGGGAATCCAGCCTAAGGTGGATAGATAGAGGGATAGATAGAGGGATGGATGGATAGAGGGATAGATAGAGGGATGGATAGAGGGATAGATAGAGGGATGGATAGAGGGATAGATAGAGGGATGGATAGAGGGATAGATAGAGGGATAGATAGAGGGATGGATAGAGGGATGGATAGAGGGATAGATAGAGGGATGGATAGAGGGATGGATAGAGGGATAGATAGAGGGATGGATAGAGGGATGGATGGATTCGGATGAGGTGCATGGAGACATGGATAGATGCATAGATGGATAGATGCATGGA
>WBZZ01004884.1:15000-25000 GCA_019918135.1 Paulinella micropora
TCATACCTGAGATCACAACCAGGAACAGTATACTGTAAAAATGGAAATCTCTCTCTCTGTCTGTCTGTCTGTGTATATCTGTCTCTCTCTCCTGTCTGTCTGTCTCTCTCTCTTCCTCTCTCTCTCTATCTCTCTCTCATCTCTCACTCTCCTCTATTTCTTGAAAGGACAAGGAAGGATAACAATGAAAGGAGGAAATGAAAAGAAGGATGGAGAAAGGCCTACTTTCTTCTTTTGGTGTTTTGCCCTTCCTTTCGTCATTTGGTCTCATCATCTTTGCGGTCTTTTTTCCCTCTCTGCTCTTTTCCCTTATTTCTTTTGCCTCCCCCCCCCCCACCAATCATTTTCCGCTTTTTCTGCTGCTTAATTCTTTTCTTTGTCTCCAGTTCTTCCTCTGCTTCCGTTGCTCCTGCTTCTGTTTTCTTTTCTCGCCAGCAACAGCATATACAGCAAAGAGGTTACAGGTTGCACTGATTGATCGGCCAAGTGGATTCTAGAGCTCGGAACTTGGCGGCGAGGGCTGCGCCTTCGACAGTCGAGTTTATGTCGAACTGGCCTTTGCAGGTGGAGATGGAAAAGGCTGCTACGAGCAGAAACCACATTGAAAAGATGGAGACTTAGGTGCTTTTGTACTTCAAGTTGCTTTCTTTGCGGTGAGGTACTTGAGGTCCCTTCAACTGCTACTTTGGGACTTTGCCCGAAACGTTCCCATCCAAAAAGTCCGGGACGGTTTCGGTTGAGAGTGGTCAATTTCACGGCAATAAAATGCGTATGTTTTTGCAAAAAAAATTTTTCCAGCCCCTGCCCACGCAAAAGTCGGTCTTTTCTGAAAAGTCGGTCCTGAGTTTCAGAGGGGTGGTGAAGGTGATCTGATTGAGCTTGTGTTCGCTGTAGGTGAGTGTTGGATTGCAAAAGTAAGTAGCTGGGGACATTCGTAGGACCCGTAGGAGTAAGTTCATCAGCTTTGTTTTTTCACGTCACAGGTTTTTCGTGCACTTTTAGGTACAAAAAGCCTGAAAGGTGTGAAAGTGGTTTCGGCGTGCTGCGTGCTTGTAAGCATTCACCAGCGAGCAGCAGTTATACTGCAGTTGGTGTGGATTTATTTGCTAAGGGGTGGGCGTTGTTTTGATATAGCAGCTGCGCGCGATCGATGCTTAGCGGCTTCAAGGCACGCCTTTGAACCTTTGAACCTTTGAATCTGCTATGATGGTAGCTGTGGATTTGTGACTGCAACATAACGAAAATATCTTTTCTAGGAGCTCTGAAGCTGCATCTTCATGTCAAGCAAACGTATAAGTGTTCCAGGATGGAAGAAGACAGAAGATCGGACCCGATTCTCGAAACGCGTGCGGGATGTAGAAGAGCTGCGCATTCAGGCCGAAAAACAGCTAAATAAGAAAACGAAGACAAGACATCCAACAGTCCGTGTGCTTACTCTACAAGAACAAATTATCTGGGACTTGTTTGTGCAGCTCGGAGTCAAACGCAAGACTATGTTACTTGTCATTCAGCGGTGGTTGTTTCCTCACAGTAGACGAATGGGCGCTACCACTCTGAAAACCAACTTCAGACGTGCGCTGGCCAGTATTGCACCAAATCCTGCTCACTGTCCTCCGATCCTATCAGCTGAACTAAAGACACACTTGTATCAAAGGACTCTTGAGCGCCAACTTAATGATAAGACTTTCAACGAGACTGAGTTTGGTAAGGAGCTTGTGAAGATCGATTCGGAGCTGAGGGAGAAGGATGGCAAGCTTCCACGCCCGCTGCCTATCTCTGAAACGACGAAACAGCGTGCCTGGCACAGTAGTGCAGAATACAACAGAAACGAAGGATCCAGTCCTCAAGCAAGAGATCGTTGACTCTTAAGTCAAATTACATTTCCTCCTGGCTCTACTTCTGCATTTACATCGTGCAATGATAACTCTCGTCTCCACACATCAGAGCATTCAAGTGTGAGACACGGCAAGTACGAAGAGTTGTTTCACAAAACCACCAAGCTACTCAGAAGTCAGATCGATGCAGCCTTCAAGCGCCTGGAAAAAGATAGACTCAAATTCACTGCAGACATTCGGAACGTTATTATGTTTGCAATTTTCCACGTGCATGTGGCATTGAAGGAGCTGCACACACCCAAGCGTGCGATCGACGGCTGGAAAAGGGTGTTTAAGGACGACCAGCAGTTCTTACTGACTGAATGTGGATATTTTACGAGTAAGCCGAACGCCAGGCGTGACAAGACCTTGCAGCATGTTCTGAAGAAATGCATGGCCTGCATCGAAGCGTATAGTCCGATCGAAAGTACAGAGTATACTCACTGCATTCTCGAGAAAGAATTCGACACAATGGATATCCCAACAGATAACCTTGACAAGCGCTTTAGAAAACAAGAAAAATCAACCAAAACTCCGATAGGCAATATGAGATCAGTTTTTCCTACCTTTCTGACTATGATCGTCAGCTGGAGAACATTGCTGCTGCCAACAGGAAGGAGAAAGAAGATGCTGCAAAGGCGGCGGCTGTGAGAAAGAAAAAAAAGCTCAAGACAAAGCAGAGATAGAGGAGGCGAAGCTGTTAGCAAAGAAGTACAAGAAAGCACTTGACGCAGGTCATGGTGACTTTCTCAGCCCTTCTCGCGCTAAGGCGAAGGAGAAAACGGAAAACGCACGCAACAAACTCATCGATAAAGTACGACGTGACAGCGAGAATTACAATCCTAGCAAAAAGGAAGCTGCGGATGATTGCAAATGTGTCACTTGTTTTGCTTGGTGGTCCATCTGGAATTCCCAAGAGGCCCTTCAGCAGGTGTCAGAGGATGAAGATGACCCAACGCTTGGCACTCATGTGAGAAGTGTCAGCTTTGGTGGTGCCCTGACTGTATGCCATGTGGATCTCTCGAAAAAAAACACGAACGATTTTGTAACGTCAAGGCTAAGTGCAAGGCTAAGAAATAACTATCGATTCTTTTTCTCATTCTATTCATAACTCAGGACTCAAAACATCTAAATAGAAATACATAACTATTATCATACATTGTAGCAACTCAGCATGTAGTGAAGGTCCAAGACTGGCTCGATTTCAATTCAAAATTCTTATTGTTTTTTCCTATCGATATCCTAGCCATGGCCAGTCGTAACCTCATACTTGAATTTTTTTGTACTAACAATACTACAAATCATGTATACGTCATGTATATATTTTTCATTGTTTTCTTGATTCTATCATGGAAATTATAATGCTAGACAGTATACATATCTCTATCTTTAGCTAATTGCTACAGTAATATAATATTATAGTCAACTTTGCTATCTATTAATACTAGTGTCACTGAGCAAGGATCGTTCTTTAATAAATATTCAGAAAGATTTTTCAAGTTATTATTGAAGAATACACTTAATTTCAATTTCGAGTTTGGTCCTGGACGGCAGTTTGTTAAACTTGAAAATTAATTTAATATTAATATTGGTTTCTTACTAGAAAATCATTTCATTTTTGAAAAAATATTCAAGTAGGTTGCACATCCGATTCTTCTGAAAATAATACAATAGAAATAGCATGAGTTCTTTTACTAAGATTAATCGAAATCTGCTGTAAAATTTTTGATTTCGCTTCGAGTTCTTAGTTTTTCAAAGTAATTTTGTATTTATGAAATTAAGATGTTAAATTTTAAAAATTATTTTCTTCTCACTATCTTGACTTTTCAACATGAAAATGGTGTAATATAAATCTACGTCTCATCCGCTTTCGAATGGTGTCAACCGCTCCTCAATCCGACCTCGCGTTCCTACAAACGATAACCTCAAGTCATCCCGTCTGAGCTAAAAAAATCAACGAACCGACTTTTCAAAAAAGACAGACTTTTGCGTGGGGGTGGCCTGCGCAAATTTTAGTATTTTATGTCCCATTTTATCTAGTTTATCTAGTTTATGCGCTTGCCGTAGTCTAGGTAGTATCATGACCTTTATAAGTAGCCGCAACGGACTTATGGATATTTAAATGCTAAGGCAGACAATATTAATAATGTTAGTGCTCTTAACAAGATTTTGAATAAGTTTAAGTGCGAAGTCTTAGTACAATTATACTTACTAGAATTAAATTATAATTACTACACCACATTAAAAGTGAGAGTGTGCCGTAGTGGTGCCTGCCCCTGCGCAAATTTTGAATTGTGGCAGGATGCATTCAAAAATGCAGTTTTTCCAGACTTTTCGTAGAAAAGACATTCTAACACGTCAAGTCAACTTCTTCTTCTTTGCCTTTGCCTTTGCCTTTGATTTAATTATAATGAAGTTACTTTTACAAGTGATCATGACCTCTGGTCATCCATGCAAATCGTTAGCCCGGAGGCAATTGATTTAACTAAGACTGTGACCCTTACAATATTAATATTAAAATTGTTCTTCTTCTTCTTCTTCTTCTTCTTCTTCTTCTTCTTCTTCTTCTTCTTCTTCTTCTTCTTCTTCTTCTTCTTCTTCTTCTTCTTCTTCTTCTTCTTCTTCTTCTTCTTTTTTTCTTTTCTTCTTCTTCATCTTCTTCTTCATCTTCATTTTCTTCTTCTTCTTCATCTTCTTCTTCTTCTTCTTCTTCTTCTTCTTCTTCTTCTTCTTCTTCTTCTTCTTCTTCTTCTTCTTCTTCTTCTTCTTCTTCTTCTTCTTCTTCTTCTTCTTCTTCTTCTTCTTTTCTTTCTTTTTTTCTCCCAAACTTAGAATTTCAATTATTAGTGTGTTGAACTTGTAGTAAACTCAATAATAAAATGAGTTATAGTAGAAAAAGTAAACAGAAAAAATAGAAGCTAATAAAAACAAAAGCAATAGCAAAGGAAAAACAGGTGCAGGCAAACAAGCAAAGAGCACGAGGAGACATATATGAGGAAAGGATGAAACATTCGAAGGCTCAAATAATAGAAGATCGATATATCGCAGGTATTCGTAAGAAGCTGCCATATAATGGTCTAAATGCTCGAAGCGTTTAGTTGCCCGCGCCGGATCCTCGATCCCCCTGGTATTTATGAGTACTTATGGGGAAGGATGCACGTAAGGCTCATGCAAGGAAGAAGAGCTTAGCACGCCTCGGGCATGTAGCACATTGAATACGGACCACATACCCGAGGCATACTAATCTCACTACCATTGTAGGCTAAAAAAAAAAATTCCACTTAGAATTTTAATCATTAGTGTGTTGAACTTGTAGTAAACTCAATAATAAAATGAGACAGAGTAGAAAGGAGAGCAATAAGAAGTAAACTATAGGCTCATCAAAACAAAAACAATACTGAGCAAAGAAAACAAACAGACACAGGCAAAACAAGCAAAGAGCAAGAGGAGACATATGAGGAAAGGATGAAACATGCGAAGGCTCAAATAGTAGAAGATCGATATATCGCAGGTAAGAGGCTTGCTATATAAGTTTTTTTTTTTTTTAACAGTAAGCAAGGTTTAATGATAAAAGGAGAAAAATAAAGAAGAGCTTAATTCAAAGGAATTCTGGTTCTAAGGAACAAAAGAACAAGCTTATAAGGAAATCTGGAACTAAGGTTCAACAGAAAGCTACCGGAAAGCTGTTTATTATTATTATTATTATTATTATTATTATTATTATTATTATTATTATTATTATTATTATTATTATTATTATTATTATTATTATTATTATTATTATTATTATTATTATTATTATTATTATTATTATTATTATTATTATTATTATTATGGACACCGTGATAGCCCAGTGGTCAAGTTCTACCATCTGGGCCCTGTCGCCAGTTCGATTCCCGTCGGTGCCACCAGTATTTTCATTGAACATACCGGTCTATTTCTGACCAGTATTTTCATTGAACATACCGGTCTATTTCTGGACCAGTATTTTCATTGAACATACCGGCCCGTCTGGAAGTGTTGGAACTGCCCTTGCGGGGATGTCATTAGAGCTTATCGTCAATTCTTCGTACTCCCCTCACGGGTGAGACGATGGAGGCGCATGTGCAGAAATGCATCAGCCATTGACAGAGAAGCACTATTATTATTATTATTATTATTATTATTATTATTATTATTATTATTATTATTATTATTATTATTATTATTATTATTATTATTATTATTTATTATTATTATTATTAAAATACTTGTAAAGTTTTTAAGTTTTCCAACTGACGCGTCCACTACCACTTTTGGATGGATGGCGCGTCAACTACCACAATCTTACCACTTTTTGAATTAAAACTGCTTTTAAATTTGACTAGTTTGACTAGTTTGACGACTGCAAATTTTGGTTCAGAAATAAGTTCTATACTGACGTCAAAATTCACTGATCCGTTCAACAGCTAGTTCCATGACCACCTCAAATCTAGAATATTTAGGAATGTGTGTGGATTAAGCTTTGCTCAACGTTATACTGGGGATGTACTCCTTCATTGCTTCGTATGCCTGTATCTAGTGTATGGCCGCGCGCCGTTCGAACACCCTTAGCAAAACCCGAATTGTATTCTTCGAGCAAGTCCGCCAGTTCCTCCCCCTGACTACTGGAAAATTCTCCGTCCCACGCCTGCCGTGCCTCTTCGATAGACATGGTAGTTCAACACCTTGTGCCAAGGGAGGGGATATATATAACAGGAGAGCAGTGGTGATCTCTCTCTCTCTCTCTCTCTCTATCTCTCTCCTTTGCAATATATATATATATATATATATATATATATATATATATATATATATGTGTGTGTGTGTGTGTGTGTGTATAGTGATTCGCAAGACACGTTTGCGAATCCAAATGTATTTTGCGATTCACAATTATTGTTGCGAATTACAAAGTCATTTTCGAATCACATCTTATTTTGCAATTAGCAAACATCTAGTTGTTTCGTACAGGCCACACCAGAGTCGCATGTTTCTTTTTTCTGTTATTCTTTACACTGTAGGTACCTTTTCACATCACAGTGCTGTGAATGGATATTTGATGGGATCCTCAAAGGGCGAAAAAAGGAATATGTGGTTCTGTTGTGCAACAGACAGGGTCTTTTAACTATCGGATTAGAGGTAGGGGGGAGAACAAAATTGTTAAGGTTCGACGCCTCATTAAGTACGATCCGTTCCTGATGGAGAACGAGACACTCTAAGAAGCGCTCGTCAGGGAAAAGGGGGAGTTTCAGGACCATCCTAAGTTGGGGACGGATAAGGAACCCGATAGTGGTAAACCCGGGGACGGACGGTGCCAGGGGGGGGGGGGGGGGGGGGGGCGCGGGCCCGGTGAACCCCAAGAAGCCAGGAGCAGGAGAAAACGGGTCAGTATCAAGTCGCAAGCCACCCACGGAGGCGGCCAAGAGGGCGGCGGATAATGATCTGATCTACTCTGAACAGGGGAGTAGGTCTGGTAAACGTAGGAAGAATGATGTGCAGACGGAGCCGGAGGGGCAGGTGGTACCCTCGCAGGTGGAAGTCCAGCAAAAGTTGTGGAAGGAAGGCAATAAGGTACTGGGAATGAAGTGGGTATTGGATATCTGGTCAGGCCCCCAACTAGATTCGTTACCAAGGGGGACAAGAACGTTCTCTTTGTGATGAAGGTGGTGGGACTGGCTAAGGACTCGAGGAAAAATCGATCGTCGGGGCGCTTAGGAACCTTCCGCCTATGTTACAGTTTTATCAGTATTGGGATAAGGATACGGTTGAAAACCGGATGTACCGCGACTATGTCCAGGTGTGATGGGACTCTGCGAACAGAGAGGTCTGGGATGCTACGATAGATCCGGCTTCACGGAAGCGGGACAAGGATCACGATGCATGGACAATTTCGGCGTGGCCGAGGGGAGTGTTGGATTACCCCTTCGAGCTACACGACGGACAGATCCCACAGAAGGTTTGGGACGTGCTCAAGGAGAGCGGGGTAGACTTAAGGCTGATTGGGGGTGCACACGCGACGGAGACGTGCGTGGGAAGAATCACCCGAGCCTGAAGTGAGGGGGTAGCATCGGGGATGCGAATACGGAAGAGGGGACGGAATTCGGATCGGAGGTTGAAAGATGGGCGCACGTTGACCATACGTGTGGACTATTGACTACTGGGGGGCCTACTCAACTAGGAAGCTTTACTGACAAAGTACGAGGGAGGAACTCAACGAGAAGACCATAGTCGTTTTAAGATTTGGCCTTTGGGATTCGGTCGATTCGGATCTAGGGGCTAAGGCACCATTCACGATTAGACAGGGTCTGGTTGGTGGTCGATCAGGCTATGTGCCCGGGACTGTGACTTCGGGAAAATCGCGCGCGTAGGGTTGAGGACGTGGACTTTCCGAGTGTTAGTTCACGATCTTTAGGCAACATTAAGTCTAGGAACTTAGCCCACATGAAGCACAAGCCTTTAATCTGTTGGATGGCTCTTGGTAAGAATTGATCGAGGGTCGAGCATGGATAGCTTTTTGGATGGTGGATAATAGTAGGCTAGGATTCCCATATATGCAGGTACTGACGAGAGATGATTATACGAAGATGTAGTCTCAGTTGGTATTGCTCAAGGAATTGAGATAGAGCGATCTCAAAGGAGGGGTGCTATGTAACACCCACTGTATACTACATCGTTTGTACGCTATTGGTTTTTACGGGAATTCACTTGTGGAAGTGATTATTTGTTATTAAATGTATTTCAAGATGAATTCTTATTACATTTCCGGTTCTGAACAATACGTCTGGTTTTAATGTTGTATTAGGATAAGGGATATAGAGGGGAAGCTTGGAAGCTTAAACCACATACTGCCTTAAATCCTATCTTTTACATTTAACCGTTTACCGGAGTGGGAGAGGTTATCAGGTTGTATGTTACACAAGGCTGTAGCATCCTTATTCATTAACCTTTCACATTAATAGTAGCGTTGACACGAACCTTTTGTAGCAAATGTAGTAACAGTTTGAAGCCGGTTGCGGAAATTTTACAAGGAAATTCAGTGAAATTTGGTAGAATTTCCCGTGACTGGGAATTTATGGGTAAATAAGGGAAATTGCACTTATGGGTTGTGGTTTGTAGGTATGTTTTAGCATTTGTGCAGGTTATTAATACGGACGTAACGAATCGTGTCAGTTGACATTGTCAAAGGGACATTCTGTTTTTAACTGTTTCCCTCTGGCTTGTTTTCTATTACAGAAGTGAAGGTTAGTCTTGAACAAGTTGTGTTCAGTATTCTTATTAAATTCCTTTTTATCATGAAGCTCGTAAGGGTAAGACCTCCTGTCTTAATACAGTCTTGAGATGGGATTGAGATGAGACTGAAGTTCTGAATCATTTTCTGAATCCAGATTTTGTTTTTAAAAAGAAAGAAATCTAGGATCTCAGTAACCGCGGGTATCCGAGCTCTTTTATTATCAGAACAGAGTTTTAGTCTTTGGTGGGTTGGTGTTGTATAGTGAATAAAAGTCTGATTGGAGACAAGTTGAATCATATAGTCTGATTGCCAGGCTGTTGTTAAGCTTTAAATTACTTCGGACATTCAAATGCCACATCATGCAACTTTGAACTTCTTGTTCTCGGTCAATATTGGCGATAGCGCATTGATGAACATGTCCTTTGAAAACCCTTGTTTCGAGCTTTCCAAGGATATCTGGTTCGCGAGACATTGCTGCCATGTGAAGAGCCGAAAGTCATTGAATCAAATACTATTATTCGGCCGGGACACCCCAAATCACTAAGCGGCATTTGCTTGATGATGATCCAGTAGCAGCCAAAGTGCACGCAATACCGGTTCATCTCGATGCCCAGAGCGTTATCTCTGTACTGGTTCAGGTGGCACTGGGTGGGTGTCTCGGTTGAATAACGACTGACGACATTCAAATGGCAAAATGATCTAACTCTGATCTCATCCTTCTCAATCAACATTTGAGTTACAAGCATGCTGAGCACATTTTGAAAGCTCTTGCTCTGCGCTTTCGAATGGTGGCTTCAGCATCGCCATAGCACTAACACTGATGGAGAACGACGATATCTAAGATGGATCATACTGCCGTTTGGATGTGGTTAGTGAT
>WBZZ01004884.1:42500-45000 GCA_019918135.1 Paulinella micropora
GCTGAGCCAAAAGGCCATGTGCATCCAGTCCTCCATTCCATAAGGAAAGTCTCCACACCAATCGGTGGAATAAAGGAAGTGACGGCATAGAACATTACTCTAGGAGCTTTATACCAATCAGCCCATGGAAAGGGACCGATGGCCTATGTACTCCCTAATAATAATAATAATAATGATAATAATAATAATAATAATAATAATAACAATAATAATGATAATAAGAACAACAATAATGATAATAATAATAATAATAATAATAATAATACTATATCTGAGGCGTATTGATGCAGCTAATGGCATATCCTCAACGGACATAAGCCTCCAATACCCTTGTTCGAGGTCCTCCACCCCCCCGTGTCAGTCTCTCGCCTGATGATCGGGGCCACCGATGGAGCTCCTGAGGGCAAGACTGCACTAAGCCGAGGTTATTCCGCAGTCCCAGCAACCTCTTGCAAGACGTCACCGAATGTGCAAGTGCATACACCAAGCGCGGTTGCTAGAGCTGCCTCGAAACCCCACCCATAACAATCTGGTGTCTGCTGGGTCCTGGGCTATCAACCAGCACATGCGGAGTTTAAGATCTTTTACGCGCGCAACCACCCTCCCCAGCATCTGCCACCAAAGGGTTATGAGTTGGCGTCACAGTTTAACGCCTTGAGGCCATTGGGCTGGAACTCTGTTTAGCAAGTGTGACTAGGTTTTTTCATCGGGATTTCCCTCAAATATGTCACAGTCAACACTCCAAGGCAGATTTACTATATCTGAGGCGTACTGATGCAGCTAATGGCATATCCTCAACGGACATAAGCCCAATACCCAATAATAATAATAATAATAATAATAATAATAATAATAATAATAATAATAATAATAAATATAATAATAATAATAGTGCTTCTCTGTCAATGGCTGATGCATTTCTGCACATGCGCCTCCATCGTCTCACCCGTGAGGGGAGTACGAAGAATTGACGATAAGCTCTAATGACACCCCCGCAAGGGCAGTTCCAACACTTCCAGACGGGCCGGTATGTTCAATGAAAATACTGGTCCAGACGGATCGTTACGTTCAATGAAAATACTGGTGGCACCGACGGGAATCGAACTGGCGACAGGGCCCAGATGGTAGAACTTGACCACTGGGCTATCACGGTGTCCATAATAATAATAATAATAATAATAATAATAATAATAATAATAATAATAATAATAATAGTGCTTCTCTGTCAATGGCTGATGCATTTCTGCACATGCGCCTCCATCGTCTCACCCGTGAGGGGAGTACGAAGAATTGACGATAAGCTCTAATGACACCCCCGCAAGGGCAGTTCCAACACTTCCAGACGGGCCGGTATGTTCAATGAAAATACTGGTCCAGGACGGATCGGTATGTTCAATGAAAATACTGGTGGCACCGACGGGAATCGAACTGGCGACAGGGCCCAGATGGTAGAACTTGACCACTGGGCTATCACGGTGTCCAATAATAATAATAATAATAATAATAATACTATTTACTATATCTGAGGCGTACTGATGCAGCTAATGGCATATCCTCAACGGACATAAGCCTCCAATACCCTTGTTCGAGGTCCTCCACCCCCCCGTGTCAGTCTCTCGCCTGATCGGGGCCACCGATGGAGCTCCTGAGGGCAAGACTGCACTAAGCCGAGGTTATTCCGCAGTCCCAGCAACCTCTTGCAAGACGTCACCGAATGTGCAAGTGCATACACCAAGCGCGGTTGCTAGAGCTGCCTCGAAACCCCACCCATAACAATCTGGTGTCTGCTGGGTCCTGGGCTATCAACCAGCATATGCGGAGTTTAAGATCTTTTACGCGCGCAACGACCCTCCTCCCCAGCATCTACCACCAAAGGGTTATGAGTTGGCGTCACAGTTTAACGCCTTGAGGCCATTGGGCTGGAACTCTGTTTAGCAAGTGTGACTAGGTTTTTTCATCGGGATTTCCCTCAAATATGTCACAGTCAACACTCCAAGGCAGATTTACTATACCTGAGGCGTACTGATGCAGCTAATGGCATATCCTCAACGGACATAAGCCTCCAATACCCTTGTTCGAGGTCCTCCACCCCCCCGTGTCAGTCTCTCGCCTGATGATCGGGGCCACCGATGGAGCTCCTGAGGGCAAGACTGCACTAAGCCGAGGTTATTCCGCAGTCCCAGCAACCTCTTGCAAGACGTCACCGAATGTGCAAGTGCATACACCAAGCGCGGTTGCTAGAGCTGCCTCGAAACCCCACCCATAACAATCTGGTGTCTGCTGGGTCCTGGGCTATCAACCAGCATATGCGGAGTTTAAGATCTTTTACGCGCGCAACGACTCTCCTCCCCAGCATCTACCACCAAAGGGTTATGAGTTGGCGTCACAGTTTAACGCCTTGAGGCCATTGGGCCCAATAATAGTAATAATAATAATAATTTTAATAATAATAATAATAATAATAATAATAATAATAATAATAAATATATATTGATCTGTC
>WBZZ01004884.1:77500-87500 GCA_019918135.1 Paulinella micropora
CTATCAGGAACGAGTGCTCAAAGAGAAACAGAAGGAAGAGGCCGACAAGGTGTCTGTCTGTCTGTCTCTCTCTCTCTCTCTCTCTCTCTCTCTCTCTCTCTCTCTTCCTTTCTCTTTCCACAGACGCAAACACACACACACACACACACGCACATGCACACTCGCATATATGGTTGATTGTTTGCTTGCTTGATTGCTTGCTGATTGCTTGATGTATAGACAGCCTGAGGTGTCCCGTATCGGCCGTCGCAGCCTGCTGTCCATTTTTGCCTATTAATTGATTGATTGTTGGATTCACTGTTTGATTTCTTGACTGCTTGGTTGCTTGCTTGACGTGCAGGAGCCTGAGGTGTCCCGTGTCGGCCGGCCCAGCTTGCTGGCCAACTTCTCTTTCCCGCGAGGCTCCAGGGACAGGGCCGCCGCGCCAGCAGCCGGCCCACAACCCCCCACCGGTAGCGCAGGCATAGTAATGATAATAATAATAACAATAATAATAATAATAATAATAATAATAATAATAATAATAATAATAATAATAATAATACTATATCTGAGGCGTACTGATGCAGCTAATGGCATATCCTCAACGGACATAAGCCTCCAATACCCTTGTTCGAGGTCCTCCACCCCCCCGTGTCAGTCTCTCGCCTGATGATCGGGGCCACCGATGGAGCTCCTGAGGGCAAGACTGCACTAAGCCGAGGTTATTCCGCAGTCCCAGCAACCTCTTGCAAGACGTCACCGAATGTGCAAGTGCATACACCAAGCGCGGTTGCTAGAGCTGCCTCGAAACCCCACCCATAACAATCTGGTGTCTGCTGGGTCCTGGGCTATCAACCAGCATATGCGGAGTTTAAGATCTTTTACGCGCGCAACGACCCTCCTCCCCAGCATCTACCACCAAAGGGTTATGAGTTGGCGTCACAGTTTAACGCCTTGAGGCCATTGGGCTGAATAATAATAATAATAATAATAATAATAATAATAGTGCTTCTCTGTCAATGGCTGATGCATTTCTGCACATGCGCCTCCATCGTCTCACCCGTGAGGGGAGTACGAAGAATTGACGATAGGCTCTAATGACACCCCCGCAAGGGCAGTTCCAACACTTCCAGACGGACCGGTATGTTCAATGAAAATACTGGTCCGGACGGACCGGTATGTTCAATGAAAATACTGGTGGCACCGACGGGAATCGAACTGGCGACAGGGCCCAAATGGTAGAACTTGACCACTGGGCTATCACGGTGTCCAAAATAATAATAATAATAATAATAATAATAATAATAATAATAATAATAATGATGATGATGATGACGATGATGGTAATAATAATAATAATAATAATAATAATAATAATAATAATAATGATAATAATAATAATAATAATAACAATAACAATAACAATAATAATAATAATAATAATAATAATAATAATAATAATAATAATAATAATAATAATAATATTATTATAATAATAATAATAATAACTAGGGGCTGCGCCAACACCTGAAAGGATGGTTTACCGGTGCGCTTCGCGCACCAAACCCTGTTTTGGAGGGCCCCCCGGACCCCCCCCCCCCCCCCCCCCCCCAATTGGAGGGCCCCCCGGACCCCCCCTGCCCTGTCGACAGGGTACGTTCAATCGCCGGAGGCACCCGCACCAAAAAACAAGGAAACCGGACACTCCCCTAACGCAAATATTTGCGTGAATTCCAAAGAACCAGCATCAAGATCGAGTCTGGGGCTAGCCACCCTGCCAATATGAGCTCCCAACTCCTCCTGGTTCCCACAAACTGATTTATTCCGATTGGAGAGCAGAAAATAGGCCAAAAAAACAAGGAACTTTGGCATTCAGGACACTCCCCTAACGCAAATATTTGCGTGAATTCCAAAGAAATTATATCAGCATCAAGATCGAGTCTGGGACTAGCAGCCCTGTCAATATGAGCTCCCAACTCCTCGTGGTTCCCACAAACCATGATTTATGGGGACAGGGGTGCGGAAAAAATAAAGGAATTTGGCATTCAGGACACTCCCCTAACGCAAATATTTGCGTGAATTCCAAAGAAATTAAATCAGCATCAAGATCGAGTCTGGGGCTAGCCACCCTGCAAATATGAGCTCCCAACTGCTCCTCGTTCCCACAAACCATGATTTGTTCCGACAGGGGTGCCGATTTGGGGGGGGTGGGGGGGGTACACAATTTTCATTTTCCCACTCCCCCCAAACCCCCACCCCTTTCTCCAACACCTTTCAGGGATAATAATAATAATAATAATAATAATAATAATAATAATAATAATAATAATAATTAGGGGCTGCGCCAACACCTGAAAGGATGGTTTACCGGTGCGCTTCGCGCACCAAACCCCGCCGGCCCCACTTCTTATCACTTTTGGGAGGCCCCCCGGACCGCCCCCTCCCGCCCCCTTTCCCTTCGACAGGGTACGTTGAATTGCCGGAGGTGCCGCAAAGGGCGCCTGGTGGCAAAAAACCCAATTTTCAGGTGTGGGTGCCACCCGCGTCCAGAACGGGTACGACAATCGCAGGGCTCCCCCGGACCCCCCCCTTTGCCTTCGACAGGGTACGTTGAATTGCCGGAGAGGTGCCGCAAATTGAAAGGGCGCGTGGCGGCAAAAAATCAATTTTCTGGTGTGGGTGCCACCCGCGACCAGAGCGGGTATGTACAACCACAGGGCTGGGGTTCCCGGGGTGAGGGCCCCCCCGACCCCCCCTGCCCCGTCGACAGGGTACGTTCAATTGCCGGAGGCGCCGGCAAGTACTGCTAAAAAACAAGGAAATTTGGCATTCAGGATACTCCCCTAACGCAAATATTTACGTGAATTCCAAAAAATCATATCAGCATCAAGATCGAGTCTGGGGCTAACCACCCTTTCAATATGAGTTCCCAACTCCTCCTGATTCCCACAAACCATGATTTATTCCGATGGGGGTGCAAAAAAAAGGCCAAAAGAAACAAGGAACTTTGGCATTCAGGACACTCCCCTTACGCAAATATTTGCGTGAATTCCAAAAAAAATTTATACCAACATCAACATCGAGTCTGGCGCTAGCCACCCTGCCAATATGAGCTCCCAACTCCTCCTGGCTCCCACAAACCATGAATTATTCCGATAGGGGGTGCAAAAAAAGGCCAAAAAAACAAGGAATTTGGCATTCAGGACACTCCCCTAACGCAAATTTTTGCGTGAATTCCAAAGAAATTATATCAGCATCAAGATCGAGTCTGGGGCTAGACACCCTGTCAATATGAGCTCCCAATTCCTCCTGGTTTACACAAACCATGATTTATTCCGATTGGGGTGCCAAAAAAAACAAGGAATTTTGGCATTCAGGACACTCCCCTAACGTAAATATTTGCGTGAATTCCAAAAAAAAAATCATATCAGCATCAAGATCGAGTCTGGGGCTAACCACCCTGCAAATATGAGCTCCGAACTCCTCGTTCCCACAAACCATGATTTATTCCGACAGAGGTGCCGAAATGGTGGGGGTGGGTGGGTGGGTGGGGGTGGGGTACACAATTTTCATTTTCCCCCTTCCCCCAAACCCCCCACCCCCTTCACCAACACCTTTCAGGGATAATAATAATAATAATAATAATAATAATAATAATAGTGCTTCTCTGTCAATGGCTGATGCATTTCTGCACATGCGCCTCCATCGTCTCACCCGTGAGGGGAGTACGAAGAATTGACGATAAGCTCTAATGACACCCCCGCAAGGGCAGTTCCAACACTTCCAGACGGGCCGGTATGTTCAATGAAAATACTGGTCCAGAAATAGACCGGTATGTTCAATGAAAATACTGGTGGCACCGACGGGAATCGAACTGGCGACAGGGCCCAGATGGTAGTACTTGACCACTGGGCTATCACGGTGTCCATAATAAGAATAATAATAATAATAATGATAATAATAATAATAATAGTGTATCTCCTGCCAATTGCTGAGCCAAAAGGCCATGTGCATCCAGTCCTCCATTCCATAAGGAAAGTCTCCACACCAATCGGTGGAATAAAGGAAGTGACGGCATAGAACATTACTCTAGGAGCTTTATACCAATCAGCCCATGGAAAGGACCGATGGCCTATGTACTCCCTAAATAATAATAATAATAATAATAATAATAATAATAATAATAATAGTAGTAGTAGTAGTAGTAGTAGTAGTAATAATAATAATAATAATAATAATAATAATAATAATAATAATAATAATAATAATAATAATATAACAATAATAATAATAATACTATATCTGAGGCGTACTGATGCAGCTAATGGCATATCCTCAACGGACATAAGCCTCCAATACCCTTGTTCGAGGTCCTCCACCCCCCCGTGTCAGTCTCTCGCCTGATGATCGGGGCCACCGATGGAGCTCCTGAGGGCAAGACTGCACTAAGCCGAGGTTATTCCGCAGTCCCAGCAACCTCTTGCAAGACGTCACCGAATGTGCAAGTGCATACACCAAGCGCGGTTGCTAGAGCTGCCTCGAAACCCCACCCATAACAATCTGGTGTCTGCTGGGTCCTGGGCTATCAACCAGCATATGCGGAGTTTAAGATCCTTTACGCGCGCAACGACCCTCCTCCCCAGCATCTACCACCAAAGGGTTATGAGTTGGCGTCACAGTTTAACGCCTTGAGGTCATTGGGCTGGAACTCTGTTTAGCAAGTGTGACTAGGTTTTTTCATCGGGATTTCCCTCAAATATGTCACAGTCAACACTCCAAAATAATAATAATAATAATGATAATAATAATAATAATAATAATAATAATAATAATAATAATAATAATAATAACAATAACAAATAACAACAACAACAACAACAATAATAATAATAATAATAATAATAATAATAATAATAGTGCTTCTCTGTCAATGGCTGATGCATTTCTGCACATGCGCCTCCATCGTCTCACCCGTGAGGGGAGTACGAAGAATTGACGATAAGCTCTAATGACACCTCCGCAAGGGCAGTTCCAACACTTCCAGACGGGCCGGTATGTTCAATGAAAATAAATAATAATAATAATAATAATAATAATAATAATAATAATGATAATAATGATAATAATAATAATAATAATAATAATAATAATAATAATAATAATAATAATAATAATAATAATAATAATAATAATAATAATAACTACGGGCTGCGCCAACACCTGAAAGGATGGTTTGCGGTGCGCTGTGCGCACCCCCCCCCCCCCTTCCTCTTCCCAAGGTCGCTTTTCCTCTCATTCTCACATGCACAACTTTTACAGCCTTGGAGCAATCTCAGGCGTTCATTTTGTTGCCGGCGGATTTGCTTCGGATACGTACAATTGCGGGCTCGGGTTCCCGGGGGGAGGGCCCCTCGGACCACCCCTTTCGACAGGGTACGTTCAATTGCCGGAGTTAACCGGCATAAACCCTTCCGGCACAACTCTTAGAGCCTTGGAGCATTATCAGCCATTCATTTTGGTGACGGCTAATTCGCGTGGGGTACGTACAATTGCCGGGCTGGGGTTCCGGGGTAGGGTCCCCCGGACCCCCCCTTCCCCGTCGACAGGGTACGTTCAATTGCCGGAGGTGCCAGCAGAACGCAAGTGTAAGCTCTGGTGGCACAAAAACCTAAAATCTGGTACAACAACCTAAAATCTCTGGTTTTTGTGCCACCCGCCACCAAAACTTGTGGATCCCATAAGAGAACCGAGAGGTGTCGGGTACACCAAACATCAGCCTGGTGGCGCAAACCTGAAGTTTCTTGTATTTACGCCCCCCGGCACCACATTTTTATATTTTCGAAGAGAGCTCATCAAGAAGTGTCAAATACACCAAATATCAGCCGCAAAATCCCTCTGGTGTGCGCAGGCACAAAGACCTCAATTTTCTTGTTTGTGCCACCCGCGACCAAAATGGGTACGTGCAATTACTGGGTTGTGGTTCCCGGGGGGAGGGCCCCCCCCCCCGCCCCACCCTTCCAAGTCGACAGGGGTACGTTCAATTGCCGGAGGTACCGGCAAGTACTCCCCAAAAAAACAAGAAATTTTGGCATTCAGGACACTCCCCTAACGCAAATATTTGCGTGAATTCCAAAATAATATATATCAGCATCAATATCGAGTCTGCGGCTAGCGACCCTGTCAATATGAGCTCCCAACTCCTCCTGGTTCACACAAACCAAGATTTATAGGGACAGGGGGTGCAAAAATAGGCTAAAAAACACAAGGAATTTTGGCATTCAGGACACTGCCCTAACGCAAATATTTGCGTGAATTCCAAAAAAAATTACATCAGCATCAAGATCGAGTCTGGGCTAGCCACCCTGTCAATATGAGCTCCCAACTCCTCGTGGTTCCCACAAACCATGATTTATGGGGACAGGGATGCGGAAAAGGGGGGGGGGGGGGTACACAATTTCTATTTTCCCCAACACCTTTCAGGGATAATAATAATACTAATCATAATCGTAATAATAATAATACTAATCATAATCGTAATAATAATAATAATAATAATAATAATAATAATAATAATAATAATAATAATAATAATAATAATGATAATAGTGCTTCTCTGTCAATGGCTGATGCAAATCTGCACATGCGCCTCCATCGTCTCACCCGTGAGGGGAGCACGAAGAATTGACGATAGGCTCTAATGACACCCCCGCAAGGGCAGTTCCAACACTTCCAGACGGACCGGTATGTTCAATGAAAATACTGGTGGCACCGACGGGAATCGAACTGGCGACAGGGCCCAGATGGTAGAACTTGACCACTGGGCTATCACTGTGTCCACAATAATAATAATAATAATAATAATAATAATAATAATAATAATAATAATAATAATAATACATCGTCATCATCATTGTCATTAGGCACGTCTTCCCCCCCTGACTCCCCGTCCAAAGTTATCTCTCGCACTTCCTCGCCGTCGCTCTCGCTCTTCGTTCCCTCCCTCTCTTCCGTACCCAGCTCCGCAACAAGACTGTTCTCCAGCGAGGCCACGCCCGGTACAGACATACAATACATACATCAACACTTACATGTCTCTCTCTCTCACACACACACACACACACACTCTCTCTCTCTCTCTCTCTTTCTCTCTCTCTCTCTCTCTCTCTCACACACACACACACACACACACGCACACACACACACACACACTTTCTCTCTCTCTCTCTCTCTTTCTCTCTCTCTCTCTCTCTCTCTCTTTCTCTCTCTCTCTCTCTCTCTCTCTCTCTCTTTCTCTCTCTCTCTCTCTCTCTCTCTCTCTTTTCCAGCGAAGCCACGCTCGGTTGTATGTATACAAACATTTATACATAGAGACATGCATAGATATATGCATAGAAACATACATACATACATACATACATACATACATACATACATGCATGCATACATACATACATACATGCATCACTTACTTGCCCACAAGACTGTTCTCCAGCGAAGCCACGCTCGGTACACACATATACACATACATACACATACATACATACATACATACATACATACATACATCAACACAACAGATCTATAATACATACATACATACTTACATACAAAGAAACAAGCGTAGATAGATATAAACATGCACAACCAACTCCGCAACAAGACTGTGCTCCAGCGAGGCCACTGGTACAGACATGCATCAACACATACATGGATACATACATTCAAGTGTGACAAATCCACCCTCCTCAGGGGTAAGGTAGAGAAGATATAAATAATTAAGTGATCGAGACGAATGGACGGTGGATGGGCAGATAGCGATGTAAGTCATCAAGCCATGTGTATCTCAAGGTCTTTCCTACCATTCGTGACGATGTATTCAAACATATATTTGTGGAAAACGCCTCTGCTAAGCGCTTTAATCTTACCGTTCTCTATACATCACACAGTGATATGGATGATATGTACATGATATATACATATTACCGAGGATATTCCAGTGACAAAACCACTATGCTCTGATCTCATCGTTTCTCTCTCTCTCTCTCTCTCTCTCTCTCTTTCTCTCTCTCTCTCTCTCTATATATATATATACATATATATATATATATCCATCACACAGTGATATAGCTTCTCTCTCTCTCTCTCCATCACACAGTGATATAGATGATTCTGCAGCCATCGCTTCAAAGCTCAAGAAAGAGAGAGAGAGAGAGAGAGAGAGAGAGAGAGAGAGAGATATAGATGATTCTGCAGCAATCCCTTGAAACCTCATTCTTGAGAGAAAGAGAGAGAGAGAGAGATGATTCTGCAGCAATCGCTTGAAAGCTCATTCTTGAGAGAAAGAGAGAGAGAGAGAGAGAGAGAGAGATAGAGACAGAGAGAAGGGACAAGGAATGTCTATTATAATAGTCAGTCTATCCACCTAGTAGTCTATATTTTAACCTACTTATATAATACAAGAAAAGGTTCGCTCAGGGTTTGCGTGCTGACGTTATGCTTTCCAACGTTACGCTCATCACATTTTCCTATCTCAAATATTGATCGCGAAAAAAGGATATCAAAAAGTCAAGATCAGACAGTGAGGCCATGGAGGGGACATGAAGGCAGTAGTGAGCAGTTTGACCAGGTGGAGGCAGGTTCGCTTTGCTTCACTCCCTGCCGCACTCTATATGCAGCAAATACACATTACACAGGTACAGATATGCATGGCATGTATGTGTGTATGTATGTATGTATGTATGTATGCATGTTTGCTTTGCTTCGCTCTCCTGCTGCACTCTACATGCAGCAAAATACAGATTACATAGGTACAGATATGCATGTTATATATGTATGTATGTTTGCTTTGCTTCGCTTTCCTGCCCCCACTCTATACTTTCGAACGATACGCTCTTCACATTTTCGTATATCTTACCCCTTATCCTGTGTCGCGTCCAAAATTGCACTTGGCGTCCAATTCTGGAGGGCTCATTTGGACGTGATATTGTCCACATTCAAGGGTAAAAGCGGTAATTTGCTGGAGGGCTCATTTGGACGTGATATTGTCCACATTCAAGGGTAAAAGCGGTAATTTGCTGGAGGGCTCATTTAGACGTGATATTGTCCACATTCAAGGGTAAAAGCGATAATTTGCTGGAGGGCTCATTTGGACGTGATATTGTCCACATTCAAGGGTAAAAGCGGTAATTTGCTGGAGGGCTCATTTGGACGTGATATTGTCCACATTCAAGGGTAAAAGCGGTAATTTGCTGGAGGGCTCATTTGGACGTGATATTGTCCACATTCAAGGGTAAAAGCGGTAATTTGCTGGAGGGCTCATTTGGACGTGATGTTGTCCACATTTAAGGGTAAAAGCGGTAATTTGCTGGAGGGCTCATTTGGACGTGATATTGTCCACATTCAAGGGTAAAAGCGGTAATTTGCTGGAGGGCTCATTTGGACGTGATATTGTCCACATTTAAGGGTAAAAGCGGTAATTTGCAGGGCTGAACATGACTGCATACGTCCAATATTGGACATATACACATACATACATACATACATACATACATATACTTACACACTTCCGAGCTTGTATCATCAGATGTGATATATTCTCGATATGATCAAGGTACATATGTATGTATGTATACACTGCTCCAATACTGGACGCACAGGGTAAGGGTTTAATAGTGATGGAAAATAAATGAGGTGAAAGCGGATAGTTTGTTGTCAGTTAAATGCCGTCGGTAAACATACATACACACATGCATACATACATACATACATACATATACATACATATACATACATACATACATACATACATACATACATACATACATACATGCATGCATGCATACATACATCACAAACTTTTGCTCGTCTATGGTATGTAGCGGCAGAAGCTATCAGTCGCACCTTCAATACATACATACATGCATATACACATACATACATACATACATACATACATACATACATACATACATCACAAACTTTTGCTTGTGTATGGTATGTAGCGACAGAAGCTATCAGT
>WBZZ01004884.1:90000-95000 GCA_019918135.1 Paulinella micropora
GGTCAGCTAGTATTGATAGTTGCCGCAGCAGCAGCAGCTATGGCCCTGCTGCATCACCCCGAACTTATGGGGTTCGAGTGGTCAGAGAGCTGACAGCGCCAACTATCAATAGTTGCCGCAGCAGTACATTACCCCAACTTGTGCGGTTTCGGGTGGCCAGAGAGTTGGCCACCGCAGGCCAGCAAAAGCTGGCCTTGGGGTGGCTCTATGCCAGTAAAAGCTGACCTTGGGCGGCTCTATCGCACCTTGAAACCCGACTTTGCGATAGTGTAGAACAGTTGAAGCTATTTTAAGCAACATCAGAAACGACAACCAACCAACCACCCAAACGACAATTATATTCCATCATCATTTAACTTCTATTCCCCCTTCCCACTAAGTCTTCCCTAATTTTTGTATCTTATATCTAGTGTGTGGGTGATTGTGTGTCTTTGTGTCTGCGTGTGTATTTAGATCTATAGACAGATTATGTAGACATATTTATTATTATGAATAGATTTTAGACACCTATTTCCCTCTCTCTTTTCCCTTTTCTACTCTTACGCTTCCTAGTGCTCATCCCAATAACGAATGCTAGTGTTTCATTATTGTAATAGCAGTGCCTGCGTAAGTAAAAAAACTACTCATTGAGGCCGCTTTTTCTGGCTGCTGGCGTTTCAATAATCATGATTCAATAGTAATCAGTTGATAACAACGCCACGGCAAGGTAGAAATCCTTTTTGTTTACGAAGTCGAACTGGTTTCAAATTAAGTTCGTAATCTCAAGCTGTTACACTGACTCAATATTTAATAATATAACGCCTGTCTAACGACATGAAGAATGATGAATACCTAACGTAGAGTGACTCCGTACTTCCAAGCCAAGCTTAACCGACAGACCGGAACATAGAGTAATGCCATTATATACCGGCTGGGCCTGCGTAATCCCCTCTCCCCCTCGAGCGTGCCATCGTCAGGATGCGCGAGAAGTAGAGTTAAGACCAGCCGACCAAACCAGGATAAAATGTGAAAGTTATTAATATCTCGAGTGATGGTATGTGACTGGACCCCTCCCCTCAGACAAAATTGCACACCCAGTGTTACCCTAAATTCATTGATCATCCCCCTCAGCTAGTGTGAGTCTAGACTACCCCCTGTCAGTTATATATTGACTAGTAATTCCATTTACACTTGATTAAAATCCATTGATTCCACTATTCCCCAGTCGGCCTCGTCGGCACCAAAAAGATTTTGCACGAGTTCCCTAGTGTAAAATTGCCATCGTGACTTTATGATTGTAAATACTTACCGCTCGATACCCCCAACCGCCGATGACACGATTTTGCATAAGTTTCCTTGTGTAAAATTGCTAATCTGTGATAGTAAAACATTTGCCGTTCGATGCCTCCCCAACAAATACGATTTTGCATAAGTTTCCTTGTGTAAAATTGCCAATCTGTGACAGTAAACATTTGCCGTTCTATGCCCCCCCAACCGATACGATTTAGCATAAGTTTTCTTGTGTAAAATTGCCAAGCTGTGACAGTAAACATTTGCCGTTCAATGCCCTCCAACCGATACAATTTTGCATAAGTTTCCTTGTGTAAAATTGCCAATCTGTGACAGTAAATACTTGACGTTCGATGCACTCCAACCGATACGATTTTGCATAAGTTTCCTTGTGTAAAATTGCTGATCTGTGAAAATTGCCATGAAGTCAGTGGGAATTTGAATGAACCACCAATATCCACTCTCATCCATTCCATTCATGAATATTGCTGATTAGTAAAAGACTTTTATCTTGTTAAGGCCCCAGTTGACGTTGTAGTCCCGGCGTGTAGCCCAGAAGTAATATAAGATGTAGGTAAGAAAAGGCCCCCGCCAAGCCTTTGATATCCTTCACCGCCGTCCCCCCGGCACTAACACTCCATGCTTGAAACGACCCCGAGTACCACTTAAAAACTTTAACCCTATCCCGTTCCCCCGCTCTACCTCACTTAAAAGCTTTCCCCTTTCGTTCCCCGTTCGGTACCCCCCCCCCCCCCCCCCCTTCCCCCTTTTCCCCCTTCGTCCTGAATACCTTCCCGATTCCCCCCTCCGTCCTTCTATTCTATTCCTATCACTATCCGTTCTAGATCTATAGTTTATCCCCCTGTCCCTTCTATTCTATTTCTATCACTATCCGTCCTATATTCTATCCCATCCTATCCCCTCTCCCCCTGTTCCCGCGTTTCCCTTCGACACTATGTTGCCCCTCCCCGATGGAATCCACGTGCCCTGGAGGTGATTAGTCCATGAACATCCATCGATCCGCATGCCGAGCGGTGAGTCATTTCCCTCCAGGCGTTCCGCCGTCCTCGCGTCCCTGCGCGGCTAAATAAAAATATATTCCGTGTGTCGAATATTCCAAATGTACCGTGGCTGTGACTGCCGTATGGGCCCGTTGCCCTCAGCGGTACCTGTGGGTATATTTGTATTACCCCCCCCCCCCCTCCTCCGTTCCTCTCTGTTCATTCTTCATCTCTTTCTCTCATCGCTCATTCTCTCACGCCGACCATTGTTATGTTCGTACCCCGTGCGTCTACCCGTATTGTGCCACCGCAGGCTGAGGGTGTATGTAAAATTTAACGTAAGGTTTATCAGTCCTGTTAGCTCAATGACCTCGCTCCCTGGCGGTTATGGTCTTGTCCATCAAAGCTCGTAGGCTTGTCGTCGCGTCCCCGCGCGGAATATTTTGTATACATCGCGGCCTTCACGGAATAAGTGTATATCATCGCGTCCCTGCGCGGAATGAAATTGTATCGTCGCGCACCGCGCGGAATACCATCATATCGTCGCGCCCTGCGCGGAATGTAATTATCTCGTCGCGCCCGCGCGGAATACCATCATATCGTCGCGCCCTGCGCGGAATGTAATTATATCGTCGCGCACCGCGCGGAATACCATCATACCCTCGCGTCCCTACGCGTTATTAGTGTATACCATACACGTATGGATCAATCGACCCATGGGTATTATCACCCGCTTTCCCCGGGCGTGCCACCCCGGCTCCGGTCACAGTCTCTCTCTCACACACTCTTTCCTTCTCTCTCTCTCTCTCTCTCTCTCTCTCTCTCTCTCTCTCTCATTCTTTCTTTCACTCTCTTTCTCTCTCATTTTCTTCTTGCCCGTGTTTTCCTTTCTGGCCCCGAGGGACGCTTCTTCCCCCTCGACCCCACCGCCGCTGGTGGTGCCCCGATAATCTCGAAGGGCAGGCCTTCCTCTTCCACCTCATGACATCCCATATGATGGTGGGAATACGCCAATCCTCCGTGAGGTCAAACGGCATGTCCAAGACCATTCTAGGTCTCGACTGTACCGTGTAGGGCGTATGGTCCTTATCATCCAGGATGCTCAGATCCCATGTTTCCCGTTTTTGTCCCCAGTTCTCTAGAAAGACTGGGTCGAACTGACGACATTTGTCCAATTCCGTCACGTCGCCGCTCCTCCAAAATTGCATCACCGGGGCAATGCCCGCTGCCGCCTTGGACCTTGTGCATCCTCCCACCTTTAGGACCCGCTTGACGTAGAAGTTATCCATGGTATCGTCCGCGACATCCTTGGGCGCCGGCCTCTGACTCATCAGGTAGAACTTGCCAACCCTCCACTGGATCTTATCGATTTTGGCCGGGTCCTCCACCCACTTGTCCGACCTTGGCCTCATCCCGCCCCGGCCCCCATCCTGACCTCCCTGTGGCGGTTTCGGAAGGGCCGGTCGTCCCTTCTGTTTCTTCTCCCTCTCCTTCTCCTCCTTCTTCGCTTCCTGCCGCGGCATCCCTGCCGCTCCATCTGTTTCCTCCTTCCGCTCCCTGATCTCCGCCCTCCCTTGGGCCTCCTTCTTTGCCTCCTCCTTGGCGTCCTTCTCGTTCTCCCCCTTCCGTTGCCTCCTTGACACTCTCTCATGAGAGCCCGTTTCCGATTCCGTGATTGCATCCTGCAATCTCTGTTTCTCCTCCTCCTCCGGCTCATATGTGAGCTGATCCTTCAGCCGTGCAATCTCCTCCGCCCTCTGAAGCAAAGGACTCGGGTTACCCCAGTCGCCCACTGTGCGCGCCAGCCCCTGCGCGTCCGTCTCGTAATCCAACAAGAATGGCGAAAACTTCACCAGCAGTCGTACGTGAACAATCTGTTCCTTACTCGTACGCTGGTGGCGAATTTTGCAGTTATACGCCGCCGTCTGCTGTACCACCTGATATGACCCCTGCCATTTCTCATATAGTTTAACCGATACCCCCACTGGGATGCTCGAGACATATAACAAGACTGTGTCCCCCACATTGAACTCCACTTGTTTGAACTTCTGTTGCCCCCTGGCGTCCTTGCGCCGCATGTCGACCTCCCGCTGTTTCCGTACAATGACATAGTGTTCCGCCTCCGCAATCGCCCGTAGGCGCCATGCCATCAGTTCCGTTGGCTCATGATCATAGAGCGCCGTGTGTTTCAGAAAATCCGTAGGTGTGTTCGGCACCTTCCCGTGTACCAACTGATTCGGGCAAAGCCGAACGTGCCCTCCCAAGGATGAAGATACCAGGTTGTTAACCGCAAACGTGAAAGCATGTACCGTTTCTGGCCAAATCTTCTGGTTGTTCTGGCAGTATATCTTCAACGACGCCTTCATGGTTTTGTGCATCCGCTCGATCTTCCCATTAGCCATCGGGTTATAAGCCGTGACATAGTTCCACTGAAAGCCGAAATATGCACTCAGCTCATTGGAGACCCAATTGATAAACGAACTCCCCCGATCCGAAATGATCTTCCTCGGAACTCCAATCCTGCTAAAGACATAATCTATGAGTGCTTTAGCGGTCGTTTCCTTGGTGTCGTCCTTCGTGGCCATGGGCACCGTGATCACATAATTGAAAGCCCGATCGATAACCTGAAGGATATATTTGAATCCCCCCTCCCCTGCCTCCGGCAGTGGACCCACGTAATCGATGTACTCCGTCTCAAAGATCTCACTTGTGACCTCATATTGCCCGAGT
>WBZZ01004884.1:100000-107500 GCA_019918135.1 Paulinella micropora
GCGGTTTTATTACCTCTTGGCCTTCATGCCTTAGCTGATAAGGCTTACATTGGTTTCTTGTCTTTGGTTTTAATGGTTCTTTACGTCGCCGGTCCACTAATATCCCTTACGCCTGCACAGCTTGCGTGGAATCATGTAATGTCTAGTGCATGTATCGCAGTTGAGTGGGGGTTTGGTAAGGTAAGCGAACTGTGGCCTTTTGTGGACTTCAAGGGAAAGCTCAAGGTAGCGCTCTCGCCTAAGTTTTAATCGTTTTGAAATGTTTTGTTTTGACCTTGATGCAGAGCTTGGAGCGACCTGTTGCTAAAGAAATCATTGTTGCAGTTTTGCTAACAAACTTGCATACTTGTTTGTACGGTGGCCTAGTTTCTGTTTACTTTGAGTTACCGCCACCAATGCTGGAGAAGTATCTGCAGTAATAAAAATACAACTTGCAATTTATATTAGTTTATTTAAGTTTTTCTTATTATCATTAATTTTTCTTGAAATTTAATCAAGACATAAACTCAATATATTCTTATTTAAATTTGCAACTTATGATTAAGAAATTATCAGAGCTGCAGCTCATAAAACTTTTCGTTAGTTAAGTTAATAAATCATCTTAGAATTTTATCTCAATAAATTATATTATACTTTTAAGGTTTTTTCAAAAATAATACGTTCAGGAATAATATAATCAAAAATCCGATTAGTGTTTGAAAATTCAATTTTTTTTGAAAAATCAGGTCAGGTTACTAATCACTGCGCCGTTCTCAGAGACGATTGAGAACAGTGAAAAACAGAAATTGTAATTAGTAAATTATTGAGGTTTGCCTTTATTTCCGCTGCGGGCAGAACACCGATCCGAAACATTATGCCGGCCCACCCGGTATATAATGGCAATAGTATTACTTACCGTTCCGGTCTGTCGGTTTTCCTTGGTCTGGAGGCTACGGAGTCCCTACTTTAGGTATTCCACAGTCTTCATATCGTTAGGACAGTTATTTGTTATCAAATATCGTATTATCGTAACAACATCATTTGAAGTATATAAAAACCAAAGTCACTAACCGAACCAAGCTTGCCAAACAGCACTCGTTTTGGGGTTGCGTTGATTACAGTAAGAAGTATTGCAAGCATTTTTATGAAATGTACAGAAACGCTTTTGCTTACCAGCACTTGAATTATTATTAATAGAGTATGACCCCGGCCGCTAAGGATATTAAAAGTTACTAAGTCACTAGTCAACCACGTGTCGTTGCACCTCTTGCAGTCGTGACACTCTCTTACTTCAGAATCTTTCGTTTCTTGCCTCCCGCTTTTGTTCGATTACCCCCGCGGTGACGTTTACCAGTATTTTTTGCGGCATGGTCATGACTTGCACAATTCGACCTGTATCCACCTTTAGGGTGCTTTGCGTATATATATGTTACACGCTGGGTGCGAGCTGGGATATTCATATTTGCACAGAACTCAATGATCTTATCCTTGCCATCCTGCAATCCTAGAGATCAGCAACGGGATCCATGCGGAGGTCCAACTAAACATTCGACAATCTTGGGGGTATCCCTTTTTCCGAAATTTTCCATGAAGTATATGGACTTTTTTGAAAACGTGTGGAAATGAAAGGAAATGAATTCCCTGATTGCAGAACATATAAAAAATAATATTAAAATATGTTTTTATTAATTGTAATACACTTTAACTTCATCTTCAGAGGTGGGCAGGAACCGGTCCGACACGGTAATTTTTCTACTTTTTCGTAGTCCCGGCTACCATGAATCTATGATGATAACAATGCCGAACATGCAGAATTTGCTTTTACTGTTTATTCTTGCTTATATTAAGCATTTTACTATATTAAGACATGGTTTTACCTTCAAAAAATTCTGTTTGCCCGCTGTGACGTACGCTGGTACGTAGAGGGGGGAGGGGGGGGTGGGGGGGGGGGGGGGGGGAATGGGTCGGAGGGAGGACGCTTCACATCAGATTCTGGTGCATTATCAGAGTTAAACAAATTTCTAATTTCAGTTTTTAGAAGAAGCGTTACAGTTGCAGTTGCCCTAGACAAAAACCATTATGAAAAAGTCGGACCCAGAAAAATTCATTCAAAAAAAAATAATCACATACGACCACGTCCACGTCCACGTCCACGTCCACCCGCAGCACGACGTGCGCGGCGACGTCCGCGCAAACGGATTCCTGAGTTACGCATTCTCCAACTTGCGTCGGAGCGATCTGAATCATCTACAATATGGATAGCATCATGTTAAGGAGGAGAAGAACAAGAAGAAGAAGAAGAAGAAGAAGAAGAAGAAAGAAGAAGAAGAAGAAGAAGAAGAAGAAGAAGAAGAAGAAGAAGAAGAAGAAGAAAACTAATACCATGCTTTTCTTCCTCTGAACCAGAAGATCGATCAGACGATGAGTCAGTTGATGAACTGGAAGATGAAGTATCAGATAAGTCATCCTCTGAATCTGCCACTGGTTCTGCAGGCTGAGCAGCACCAAGCTCTTCTTCCTCAGGGAACCCACAGTCGCATCGTTCGAAATGGTTCCACGCTTGTTCAATAAGCTCTGCCTTCTTGAACTGTTTCCGATCGGAGTTTTGCGTTGCAACACCATGCATTCTCATCCATGATTTCAATTCGCTAACTACCATCTGCTTGGACGCAAATTGCTTTTTTTCCTCTGACGATCTTAGCAACGTGAGAATTTTCCGCCAAGGCTCAGAAGCATTTCCAAATGCTAAATCCTGCTCCTGCTTTTCTTCGCTAGTAAGCTGTCTTGCACCACGCCATCTCGGGTGAGCTGGAGGACGTCCTTCATTAACAAAATAAGTGCGTGGTAAGGACAGCAGCTCTTCATCGGTCAAACGCGTAAGTGCGTTCATTTTCTCCTGTCGTTCTTGAGGCAACTCCATCCAATTTACAGGTAGCTCGTCGATCAATCGAAATTCTGCTCTCCATTCCTTGCCTTTTGCATCGACACAGGACATATGAGCAGGACGGCCGGGCAGGCCGCCTTCGAAGTAATCTCCATCCACCTCTACTCTGGTCAAATTTCCACCTGCTAACATTTCCTCCACATGTGCTCGCTCATCCGGCCCTAGGTATTTAGTAGCCAAAGCACGAATATCCTTCTTCAGGCGCGGATTGACGAAGTAGCCGACTGGAAGCTTGGGAGGCATGTCGGTCGCTGTCATAAATAGAGAGAGAGATAGATAGATAGAACGAGAGAAAGAGAGAGAGAGAGAGATATATATATATATAGAGAGAGAGAGAGAGAAAGAGAAAGATAGATAATATTATTACCGGGGCGTCCGATAAACAAATTGATCGGTTCTCCTCTGGGATCATCACGCACTCCATGAAAATCCTGTGCGTCTCCCCAAGTAGCGATCTCTACAGTCGGCAAAGCGTCAGGATCTTTCTTGGTGATTCTATATGCCAAGGGTTTGTTGTAGTTTTTGAAACTCTTGTTCATACACGGGCTAAAATGAGTCATCCAGTCGTAGTTACATCCGAGAACAACCAGCACATGCCTCTTCTTGTGCTGCTTCTTGAATGCAAGAATGAGCTTTAATAACGCTTGAGCGATGTTAGTTGTCAGGAAGGTGCTCTTCCACCCGATATCCATAACTCGAAATTCCTGATCATCTCCATCGTGCCCGTGCCCTGGTGGCTTGCGATGTGACTCTACTTGGAAACGGATTCCTCTGTCAACGACATTGAGCCCAAGGAAACCCAGCATCGCCCACGCGGTGTTATCACCAGCTCCGTCCCACTCAAGATATAATTTCCACGCTTGCATTGTGCGAGGGTTCCAAAGTTGCCAATGTAAAAGTGCGGCAAGCATAGTAATGTTGCTGTTCGCGCCGTGTTCTACCGCGCCTTCAAGGTACGTCAGAATAAAATGCGTATCGGTAGTGTAGCAGGTATTGATTCCAACGCAAAGGCGAAACACAATTTTTCCTTTGAAATCTTTCGCGGCGCGGCGGCAAGATGGGATCTTCACTGGCGGTTTCATATCGGCTGATATGACTGTGGCAGCAAAATCTGCTGGTGCTGCCTTCTTGCGCTGCATGCTGGCAACGCGGCACGCCCTGTGAATTTTGTGATGAAGCCTGCTACGGCGACGCCATTCTTGAGCTTCTACTTCAGTCCTGAAACCGTTAGAATGATCAGCAGCAAGCTCTGTGCAGATCTCGCATTTTGAGAAATCTCCTTCTGCAAAACAAACCTGTAATAAGTAATGATAACGAAAATATGCATAATACCTCTGACAAACTTGACGTGCGGAAAATCCATGCGCCAAACTTTGTTGATCGTATTGTCTGTCGGAGGATTATTTGGATCAACTCGTTTCGAACAACCAAACCGAAGGCACATATCTTTCCAATTCTCGCGAACATAGTTTTGGACTCCTGCGTCCTGAGCCATTTCTTGCATCCTCCATATTCCGTCGCTGCATATCTCCGGGTAACTCTCCATGAACTTCTCGCAGAGTTATACTGCTACCACATCTTCTGTTTCAGGAACGGTTGAGTAGCTTTTTGTCAAAACCTTCGTGTTATTTGCAAGAAGTTTGTGTGCTCTTGACAAAACTTTATCACCGATCCCGTAGATACGCTGCCAGGCTACTTTGCACACAGCCTCCGTTAAACACATATACTGAAACGATCCAGTTTTTGTTTGAAACGATTCAAGCTGCGAAGCTGCCCAAGAATAAAGCTCACTGAGAGACGATGACGCATTCTTCGCTCTCGTGTAAAGCACATCACGCGTGTCGATAAATGAATAACACTTCCACTTTTTGCAGCAGACAGACTTAACTTCCCTGTCCAAGTCGGCGAAGGTAATCCCCAACAGTTTTTGGAGCGCAGACGGTCTCTGAAGCTTCACTGCACCTTTCGTGCGACTTTTCATCGTGTAGGGGCGCGTTGGATTCTTACGTGGTCTGCTGTAAGGAATTGGTGATAATCTCATGATGTTATACAACAGCTCATTCGATTCCATAAGCTCGTCGAAGTTCAATCGAAGCTCGTTGGATAATTCCGCATCGTCCACGCCGACCAGAGGAGGAAGCAATCCAGGGTTGATAGATGCAGCATCACCGTTTGAATCCGTATCTGAACACTCTTCGTCGACGTTCTACGCAAACAAGATCGCTTATGAACATTAACCAGCATGAACATAGACAGGTAGAGAAAAAAAATTACCATGGAGCCAGTAGGACGATATAGTCTAGAGCTGCTGCAGCTACTAACATCATATCCTGTAGTGACAGTAGAACTGTCTGACTGTTTCCAGCTGTCGAGGTTAGCATCAACGTCAGGAACACCTGCCTGTAAAAAAGAATCTTCTCAGTAATAATTTTCATTTATTTATTTTTTACCTGTGCATCACTCAAGCTTGATTTTTCTGTGATGACTGTAATGTCCGAGCTTTCCCTGGGCAGAAGCGTGCGGCGACTATCTGAAATTGAGGACACGCTGTCGAGAAGCTTCCTCTTTTTTTCCGGCGGAATAGATGATGACCTGGAGAGCGGTTGCTTTCCATCAGAACTAATACTGCTGACCGACGCTAAAAGTTCAACCTTTGCTTCATGAAGCAAGGAAATTGACTTAAGTGGAAGCGGATGTTCTTTCTCAGGAACGATGAAACATACATGACCAATGTCAGTCTCGAACAGGAAAACTGGGATTTTAGCTCCTTCCTTGGCAGCCTCTTTCAACCAGACCGGATGTGCATCGCTTGGCAGCGTAGCTATCTCTAGGTCTGGATTAGGTGCATAGCTGAGCAAAATCTCTTGATCTTTCGATATTGCGGTGGTGACAGTCACAATAGGAGTACCCTTGCTGACCTGACATTATTTACAACAATATTTATAGAAAAAATACAACACACGTAACAAAAACTTACATTGCATGGATGTATGTAACAACTAACATAATTTACCTTCACGTTCGGTCGGCAAGTGTCATCGTCGAGCTTGTTGAACCCTTGCGATGAAGAGTTGATGAGATGCATTGCATTCCTGCTCGATTCGTTAATGAATTTAATTGGATGCATCCCTGTTTGCAGGGAACTCCCAATTTTCATAGTGAAATGATCAGAAAATGCAGCATGATCTGCAGCACGCAAAGACTTTCCTCCTGGTTCGAGGAGCCCAAGCTGAAAAGAAGGAGGAAGGTATTTATCAGCAAAGACTCCGTAGCCACCACCACGGTGTGCCACATATATCGGCGCCTTGCTAGCCCTCAGCATGGCATACCTAAAGTTTGAAATACACATGAAAAAAATGGCAGCGCTTCCCGTTAGAGGGAATCACTAAAAAAAAAAAAAGGACAGAGAAAGGCTCACTGATAGAAGGCCACACACACTAGCTAGTTATACTAAAGCTAGTATCTATACTCCCCTCTTTAAACTATGCTATATAATAATAATAATAATAATAATAGTGTATAGTGTATCTCCTGCCAATTGCTGAGCCAAAAGGCCATGTGCATCCAGTCCTCCATTCCATAAGGAAAGTCTCCACACCAATCGGTGGAATAAAGGAAGTGACGGCATAGAACATTACTCTAGGAGCTTTATACCAATCAGCCCATGGAAAGGACCGATGGCCTATGTACTCCCTAATAATAATAATAATAATAATAATAATAATAATAATAATAATAATAATAACAATAATAATAATAATAATAATAATAATAATAGATTTATCAGTCAATTGGCCTTTGATCCTGTCGGACATGTGCCTCCATTGGTAGCACGGGGCCGTTCGGTGACGCGGCTCCGCTCCAAAGACTCAATAATAATAATAATAATAATAATAATAATAATAATAATAATAATAATAATAATAATAATAATAATAATAATAATAATAATAATAATAATAATAATAATAATAATAATAATAATAATAGTGCTTCTCAGTCAATGGCGAATGCATTTCTGCACATGTGCCTCCATCGTCTCACCCGTGAGGGGAGTACGAAGATTTGACGATAGGCTCTACTGACACCCCCGCAAGGCAGCTCCAAGCAACAATAATAATAATAATAATAATAATAATAATAATAATAATAATAATAATAATAATAATAATAATAATAATAATAATATATTGAAGAGGAAATGCAAAATCATGCCGGTCAGTTTCACAAACTTTTGTGCAGAGTTTTTTCCACAGATTGTTGTGTACAGAAGAAAAGAATAGCATTCCCGCTCATTCTGAGCTGGGAAAAGAGCGGGAATGCTGTTACATCTTCTCGAAATGTCATGCTCTCAATAAAATCTCTGCACAAAAGTTTGCAAAACAGCAATCCAAAAACGAGTTTCATCGAATTGCTGGTTTGTGAAAAATAGATTAAGCTGGGTCGTGCAATGTTAGGAAATGACATTTATAGCTTCAACAAACACGTTGCAGCAGAAACATGCAAGGGATGACATGAGTTGAGAGTACGTACTAGGAAGGAAATGCAAAATCATGCCGGTCGGTTTTCACAAACTT